>RDRW01000146.1:0-73023 GCA_007896445.1 Puccinia hordei
CAAGGGGCCCACACGCCAAAAAAAAATGGCGTGTGGGAACCACAACCGCCATTTTTGGCGTGTGGGTCTCACACGCCCTTTTTTTTTGGCGTGTAGACCCTACACGCCAAAAAAAATGGCGTGTGGGCCCCGCACTCCAAAAAAAATTGGCGTGCGGGTTGGGCGTTGGCGTGGCGTTTATCAACGCCCTGGGGAGTGTAGTGGCAAAAAGTCTTGAAAAAAGGAGATGGCCTCCTCCACTGCCTTTTGATTGGTTTTTGTGCTGTTGATGCATGTGAAGATCCCCCCCAGACTGGTTTGGGTCCGATGGAATGGTGAGAACTGGATTGAGCTGTGTTTTGCCAGTTGCAAAAACATCACCAGGAAAAAAAATTGGCACCTCTATGGAGGTGCCTTCGCTTATCTCTTACCCATCCTCAACATATCAACACTGTATCTTGACTGTATCCCCCACTTCAACAGAATGTATCAATGAGGTATCCTGTTTTCACATTACTGCTCCCAAGTTGAAGTATTTCCATATATTTATTAATAATTTTTCAAATGGCAAGTAAATCCCTGATAAACTTCATGAAATTTGACTAGTGATCATGAAAAACCACAAGGAGGGGAATTCACTGTATGTCTCCATTTGTCCCCCACATGTTACATCTTGCTAACTCAACTTTGATCTTCAGCGCTTGATACAAAAACATGTCGCCACCCTGATAGGGTCAAAAAGCAAAACTCTACCTCATCATGATGAAGAGGAATTGCGCATGGATATTGATGATCAGGTGGAGGATCTCTTGAGTGATCCAGACTACCCGTATCCTCATGGTCCTGGTCATCCATCCACTACCCCCAAAACATTGGCCATCATGCACAGGATGATGACTGCTGCCGGAGTTCATTCCTTCCGCCCAAATTTCAACCAACCAATCAACAGTCCTGATAATGAGCATCTGCTTGATCTGGCCATGAAGACATTTGTTGAGCTGGTCAAATGCAAAGAGTACACTGGAATTGTTCCCAAAGGTCTGAAAGAGGAAAGCATCCGAAATGCCATTCATCTCCATGTTACCCAGCGACTCAGAAGATAGTCAGTTTTTTCCTGATGCTTTGTTTACCTATCATATTGATTCATGTCTCCTTACTAAACAAATTTCATCAGGTATTGACAAGAGAATAAGTGGTCCGACAGTCAACAAGAAGCACAAGACAAGACTGCTTGGCGCACTTCTAGATTGGTTAATGTAAGCAACAATTGAATTGACCGCTTAAATATATTCCCGGACTAACAAACCAAACTTTTCTTGCAGCTACAACACGCACCCAAAATTGCCCAGCAAGTATATCAAAAGCTTTTGGGCCTTGTTCCAATTGTTGAAAGCGCATGCAGTGACAATGATACCGATGATGAAGTATCTCAAATGATCCAAATTGCTTATTCAAAAAGAAATCCAAAAAATGCACCGTTTGATCAATCCCATGGCAAAATCACAAAATTTCTTGCATGATGCGTAAAATTGATGATTTGAAGGCTGCTATGATAGCAGCAACCACGAAAAGCTCTTCTGGTGCTGCGGCCCGGGAGTGTCAGAATGTTTCTTTGCCAATTGAAAGCAAGCTCAAACCACCATCCAATTTTCCAAAGGCATGCTTTGATTGTGAATGGCTTGACTCCCTCACCGAGCATCAAAGATCTGCTTTGAAGTTGCGCTCAAAATCTGATATTAGAGCCCTGGTTAAGGAACTTGAGGAGATGCTCCCCGGAAATTAGTTCTCATTTATAATCACATTTTTCCTTGTACATAAATAATTTATTTGTAAAAACTCGGAGATGGTCCCCGGAAATTAGTTCTCATTTATAATCACATTTTTCCTTGTACATAAATAGTTTCTTTGCAAAACTCCTGTACATACTTGATTGTAATTGTATCTAATTTAACCTATCAAAATTTATCAAATCTAACCAATGCTTGACTCTGAGAAATATAATTCAACAAAAACTGTGAATCAGAGAAATGGGAAATGAGTTGATAACAATTGAAACAATTGATTACACATGGAGTTCCTGATAAGGATGGTAGCGCTGCCGCACGAGGAAAAAAAAAAAAAAAAAAAAAAAAAAAAGGGAAAAATTGAAAAGTTGATCAACATATATACCTGATTTTTTGATCAATATACCCTGAGGAAAAATGAACAATCTTTGTAGTGAAAGATGGTGAGGGGAAGAATGAAGATAAAATGAAGCAATTCACAACTGTCAGGTCAAAACTGATGCAGCTTGATTTTAGTAACAGTTATTCCAACAAACTCCAAATCCTGGATAATATTAAAACATATGGTTATTGTAAATTGATCATAGCTAATAGGCTTAATTCTATATTTATCCTGAAAATTCCATGAAAAAAGAGCTTAAATTTGAGTGGACTTCAACTAATCATCCACAGGACCTGCATATTAGTTCTTCAATGGTTAAAATTGGTCAATTTCGACCTGAAACTGTGTTTGGTTTTCTAATCATGGATTCTGATGGAATTTGAAGCTGGAAATTTCAGTAAATGTCACAAATTTTCCAAAATATGACTGAAGTACCTCTATCCAAATGCATTCTATGGGTATTCCAAATTACTAAGGAATCAGGGACTGCTTAATAGCGGTTTCTCTGTTTCCATGCAAAATTGAGAGATTAAATTCCATGATTCATCAATTTGGTGGAAATAGTTACAATGGACAAACAATAACCTCTATGTCAAATCATGGCCTCCAAGCTCAGCTGGATTGTAATATCAACCATGACTTCAAATGATAAAACAGCTTCCTTAAGAAATTGAAACCAATGTCTTGCTTGGTATATACGGGATATGGTATCCAATTTAGTATCCTAAATAAAATGTAATTCAAGTTTGACAATTGGTGGTTTTTCTGGAGGATGATGGGAGTATTTAAGCAAGGCGCTTATGGGGTGGTTTTATTATCCAATCTTTGAAGTTTGTGTATCTGTTGATAGAGAAGGCTGAAACTGGAAATTGCTTCTGAACAGTAAACTCCAAAGAGTACTGTAGAGCAGATGACTTTTGATAGAGGAAATGAAATACATGAGCTAAATTTCTTGGCCCAAAGAGCTAGTGTGCTTGAATTTCACAGCAATCATGGTTTCAAATGGATCAAATAAGAGGTTTATGATCCAAATGAACAGCTCTAAATTTTTCATATGAAAATCAAAGCAACTGAGCATATACTCAATCAAAATGTTTCATCCAGCACAATTTATCTGTTTATCAGATGTATAATTGATTCGAGGGATTTTAATTCCTCTGTGATTGAATTTCCTGGGGATTTCACCTGTAAGGTTAAATTCTTGATGTTGAGTTTCAGTTACCAACTGAACCCACAAACAGTGAAATCTTCTGTAAATACCATATGATATCATCATTCCTTGGAATATTAAGAGCTCAAAAATCTTGGATCATACATGAAATCACTCAGAGTGTGCCTCTTTTTTTAGCGGTTCTTCAAAATTCAAAAGAGGTCAGAATCTTTATTTGTACTATAGTAGAGTTGGTGCTGGGGGAAATTAAAACTCAAGTGGAATACCCTGGAAGTTATATCTGTAATTTATCATCTAAGCTGAGTGAATTGAATGGATAGGTTTTTCAGGCGGTTTTCTGTGAACCAAAGTTGTAATTTATTACCCACATAACCCTTCAAAATTTATTTAAAAACTTCTTGTCAGAGTTGATCATAATTTATGAGCCTGAGAGGGATTTGCTTCAGGGAAACAAGGTCTTTGTATTTCACCACGCTGTCTCCACTTGTATCCGTATATCAATCACTTGATTAAGGGATAGCAGAGGGATACATATGTTTTATGCCTGATGTCTGGCTATCTGAATCCACTCATATGTATCCAGTTTCGAATATATCATACTGCAGGGTTGAATTCATCATTTTCATGTGGTCTCTACCAAATAAGTGTCTTGGGTTTGATCTAACCCACCCCCCCCCCCCCCAAGGCTAGTGAAAATAACACGTGCAAAGAGAAGCACTCTCCTTGAAAATGTCCAATCAGTTATTGTAATGCAATATTTGAGCTGCCTTATACACAAAATCATTGAAGTTTCATCAAACCAAAATAAATATTTTTGTGGGTGGTTCTTTATGCAAGAAGCGTGCAGCTTGCATGTGGTTATTCAAGATCCTTTCATTCAGGTAAAAACCAGATGAAAAAATTTGCAGTTGAGTTTAATTTTCACTAAGTGTTGGAATTTCATCATTCACATATCTCATTGTTTTCTCTGTTTCCGTATCTATCACGCCTTTCACTTCCTGTCACTCAATTCTCCCCATAAAGATTGAATTTGCATGTAATCCACCATCTTCTGTCCTACAATCTGACCCCAAAGTTGTTGTAAATTTCAAACCTAATGTTTTATATAGAAATCAAAATATCTGTTCATCTAAGTGCATTTCCTCAAGGTCAATACTTCTTGTTGGATGAGTAATTTTCTGCAATGCAACCTAGCGGACTGTATTTCTTTGTTTTCTCCTGACTCAGGTCTTCGTATCCAGAATTCCTGTCCACATCCTCTTATTTTCCCTTGATAAATATCTCTTCAAAAATTCCTGGAAGATCTGAAATTTCCACTCGTAATGTAGCATAAAAGTATAATTATGAGCTGGGGCTTCATCTTAGTGATTAAGCCCGGCGGGCTTAAGGATGGTTGGACCAAAAAAAATTGAGGGTCAGGCCAAAAATGACAAGCTCAGTTAGGATTTAAGCCCGGCGGGCTTAATCTATATCAGAAAATCGTGGCAGTTTTATGTCTCACCAATTAAGTAAGTTTTGGGAAACACATAAATCATAGAATCTGGACAATTTTTTTTTTGAATCCAGATTGATTGATATTAAGCCCGGTGGGCTTAAGAATGCTTGGACTAAAAGACTTTGAGTGTAGGGCAAAAAGGAAGCACAGGGGTGTTTTTAAAGCCCGGCGGGCTTAATCTAAAAAAGATATTCCTGGTGGGCTTGTGCGTCACTAGGTAAGTATGATTGGGTCCCGCATAAAATAATAGAATACATCAAAATTGTTTGGTTTTAATCCAAAATTCATTGATATTAAGCCCGGCGGGCTTAAGGATGCTTGAACTAAAAAAAAATTGTATGTGCAGGAAAACAAGAAAATCAAGGGTTCTGTTTTAAGCCCGCGGGCTTAATCTACAACAGAAAATCCTGGCCGGCTTATGAGTAATTGGGTAATTAAGATTGGGGTTTGACATAAGATCATAGGATATGGCAAAATTGTTTTGTTTGAATCCAAAATTTATTGATTATTCATGGAAAAAATGAGATTTTTCAAATCATGTGAATCATTTCTAACCAAAGTTGATATTATAAAATGACAGATGATAGCTGAAAAGTTAATCTATAAATACAAGACCACTGTCAACCATTCTTTGATAATAAGTAATCTTGGGTCTTAGTTGGAAAAAGGAGTGTGATGATAGGAGGTGAGATCAGAAGGCTTCCAGAATTAATTGGTAAGAGATATGGTAAGAAATATATCATCAATCCAATCTCAGATTTTCATTTTTGCATAATTAAATTACCAGAGGACTTGACATGGTTTTTGAAAATTATCTAAAGTATCATCTAAGGATAATCTAGGATTCAGAGCAGTAACACCAAAACAGGATGGTATACATATTTCCAAAACACCACGAAAATTAACAGGAGATTTGATACCCAAGAGGGCTTTTCCATGCGGGAAGCTTCCAAGTAAATGACTTAAGCTGTTTTTTGGGATATTTAAAAATTCTCATGTAGTTGAATGGCCAAATTTCATTAGGATCAATAACATCTTTTCTCTTACAATTCTTTTTGGGACTTGAAAGGGAACATTTAAGCAGATTTGAAGAGAGAATCAAAAAAGAAATTGATCCCACCTGAAATCTTGTTGTGTCTAAATTAAAATTATGTGTTAGGTTGAAATTTATTGAGACAGAAATGAGAGATATAGTCTATATCAAATTAATAGGAGGTTGAAATGGTGATTCTCAAATGGATATTAAATATTTGGGGGGAAAAAAACAATCCTACACCTGGAAAGTGTTTCCTGATTCCAACTAGGGCATTCAATTTGATTTTAGAAAATCTATATACCATATTTATGAATGTGCAATGTGGCACCAAAATAATGGATAATCTTTTGTTGATTTTTTGCAGAATTCAAGGCCCACGTTCCATAGATGCTTTTTGATAGGAGATTTTTACGCTTGTGTTCTTAGTTCAACTTGCACTTACCATAATTACAAATAATCTGATGAAGGAAAAAGAATATGATATCACTGTTTTTTCTGAAACTTGTGAACATGGAGGAAGTAAAAAAATTGGGGAAACCAATGCCATATTGGCTTCAAATTGAATAGCTGATGGGTACAAAAGAATCATTCTTAACAATGCAAGGTTTCAACATAGACAAGGAATATGTAATAAGAATTTTTTTCCTTTTCAACAGGAAAAGTTGAATTTTCAAATTAAATTTTGCAATAAATGGCTTATAATGAATCATGTTGTTTACTTCAAGTTGATTATCAAGATTGTGGTTTATTTACATGTTTAATCCCAAAATATCAAATTTATCCAAAATATGGTTTGTGGTTGAATGACTGTGCAACAATTGTACCAGAGTTGAAAACCACAAGGAGTTCATGTTAGCCATGTTGTAAAGAATATTTTTGAAACCTTGAATTTCACTTGATCAAGCTACTTGATTGTTTTTTTTTTGGATTTTGAAGCTTGTGCATATCAGAAATTCAGCTTCCAAGGTGTTGGCAGTGGGGGTGGTGGATCTCCTGGGGTGATGTATGCGCTTTTTCAAATATAACTGGCTTATTTCAGAGTTCTATGGTCATTTTTTCCAAGAACTTTAGTAATAGATAAACCATGGTTGGATATAATTTTCATCCCAAGATCAAACTATAGTCTCCATTTCACAAATTATAATTTGTTTGATTTTATTATGAGCTGTTATTGATTAAACATTGGTTGTAATAAAAAGAATTTCTTGCCTCAGAAATTTCTATAAAACAATTGGATCTTTTGAATTTTTTTTGAAACTCCTCTGATGTATCATTATACATGGTGATACATAATAGATAGGCATGGAGATAACATTGTTGCACACCAAGGATACATAGTAAATAGAGGTGAGATAAGTGGGGGGGGATATAGAGAAGTCACCTCCATGGAGGTTCCAATTTTTTTTTCCTGGTGCATCAACAAGTTTCTTGATTGCACTGGTCAATGCAGTGCCAGTTGACTGGAATTGTTGTTTCCAACAAGGCTGTGGGGACCTTCCACAAACCCAGTCATTGTCATCATCAGATGAGCCACCTTCTTCAGCGGGACCCTTGTTTGGGTGTTCAATTGAGTTGATTTGCAATGAGCCCATTGCATGACTACGGTCGCGCCTGTTCCAAAGATGATCTGCATATCGTTCCATTCAGGAAACAATTGGTTCCTAAATTGGCAAGCATTTTGATGGGACTGGATGTTGTTGATTCAGCTACATGGCTTGGACTCCAAGTATGTCATACCTACTTACTACAAGGAAGCCTTCCCAGACCTTGTTTGATGCAGCTACCTCACATCTTATCTCATCCCGGCCAAAACCACTGGCTTTCCAACATGCAACAAATTCATTGTGCTTCTTTTTGAAATTCTACCCAAGTACAAATAAGTAAGTTATCCAGAAATCATATGATGAGTTAATGAAGCAAACAACTGACTTGGCTCAATTTTGATTTGCATTTCTTTTTGGTAAAGTCAGATCCCGGAAACTGATTGTTCATCTTCTAGGCCACATGGCGGGGGACATTGGCCCTGAAACCCCCATCTGATTGCTTTCCGTCCAAAGTGGCTTTTGCATAGGGCTTTAATACTGCTTTTGCCATTGCACCAGTCTTTTTAAGTTTTTTTTTTTTTTTCCTGACACATTGGTGGAATTTGAGACAGTATTATTTTGATTAATTTGAAGAGTGGAACCACTGAGCCTGAGCAAAGGAGCTGGTTATTGAACCTGAGAGTTCTGCGAATATTGAGAGGACGTTCCAAATGCCGGATTGCTCCCAAATTGGCTTGTTTGGTGGAACTGCTCAAAGAATCAGACAGGCTTGACGGAATTGGCTGTGGGCAGTTTGTTGGAGAAAATCTGGTGGAGTTCCATTCACCTTGAGCGTTTGATGAGGTCCGGAGAGACTGAAAAGTTGCCTCACTCTGCTGTGATTGCAAGAGTGGCCCAGTCAAGTAGTAAGGTTGTGGAACCGGCAAGTTGTGGGTGAATGGATATAAAGATTTGATACGGGAGGAATCTTTCATGTGGTTGGTTGGTTGGAGAAAAGGGTGGCTGAATCTGAGAGGCCTGACTGGGGTGAATAGGGATGGGTGATTCAGATTGAAGGGGGGCTGGAGGCACTTGGCAATTTCAGGTTTTCCTAGGAGGCATGTTGAGTTATGTGTAGAAGGTGGAAACACTGCCAGCATAATTGCCTAGTTGAGTTCATCCCAGTTAAACTAGGGTGCAAACAACCAATTTAAAGTAGGTTGACCTCAACCAATGAAATATAAATCCAAGGGGGGTCACTTGGATTTATATTTCATCAGTTGATTTCAACCAAGTTTAAATTGGTTGAGTGCATCCCAGTTTAACTGGGATGACTTTATCCTAGGCAATTATGCTGGCAGTGGAGTCAACTTATGACGGGAAATATTGGTTTGACCCAATATTTCTCTTTTGGGTGGGGGACATAAAGTTGTGTCGTAAGCTGGCATAAGGTTGGGGTTATTACAGGGCATGCCAAACACACTTTGGGATCACCGTCATAACCCTAAAACCCCTGTCATTTCATTTATGAAGATCTATTACAATTGGGGTCTGCCAAACGACCCAACATAACTAACATCACAACCAAACAAAATAACCAACAAAACTAACTAACTAACTAACCAACCAGACAATGATCTAACTACCAACCCCCCTTTTTATTTATAATAAAAATAAAAATAAATCAAGAGATGATAAGCAACAATATGAAATCAAGTTCTGACACCAAAAAAAAAGAAAAAAAAAAAAAGAAAAAAGAAAAGAAAGAAAAAAAGAAAAAAAGAAAAAAAGAAAAAAAGAAAAAAAGAAAAAAAAGAAAAAAAGAAAAAAAGAAAAAAAAAAAAGAAAAAAGAAAAAAAGAAAAAAAGAAAAAAAGAACAAGAAAAAAAGAAAAAAAGAAAAAGAAAAAAGAAAAAAAGAAAAAAAGAAAAAAAGAAAAAAAAGAAAAAACAAAAAATTAAAAAACTGAACAGAAAAAACATTAAAACCAAACATGCAACACTAGGTTTTTTTTTCTCATCAAGTAGTAGCAGTAGCTGTAGTGGTAGGACCAGTACCAGTACCAGCAGCGACAGCAGGCCTGTCTGTCTGTCTATCAGTCTGTTTTTTATGATGAAGTTGAAGTTGAAGTTGAAGTTGTTGATGATAATAATGACCCAAACAGAATCTGGACAAGTACAGCCACCCTCCCTCCCACCCAACCCTCCACCCATAGACACACAACCAACCAACTAATGAATGAATGCATAAATAAACCATCCAAAAAGTGACCTGACACACACACACCAACAAGAAGAAGAAAAACACTCCAGAGCCAGCCAGCACCAGTGGCCATGTTGCACCACATTGTAACTCCCGTGTCACTGGGACTTGCTGTGCCTCAACTTTAACACCTTTCAAAGTCCATGCCCATGAGCAACAGTCCTGACGTTTAAAATCACCTTTTGAGACACACTCTTGGGTATCTACTATAGAACTAAAAATATAGGCTCCTGGAGCCAAAAAAATCCTGTACCGAGTGTACAGGTTGTATTTATGCATCCTAACAGGTTGATGTTGACCCGTTAGGTTTGCATGACATATCAATACATGCAACCTAACGGGTTGACATCGATCTGTGTCACCGCTGGGAACAGCCATTGACAATGGCTGCTCCAAGCAAAGAGGACTCATCGGCCTTGATTGTCACCTCCCCTCTTCACTGAGAACAGCCATTGACATGGGTTCCTCCAAGCAAAGAGGTGTCATCAACATCCATTGCAGCAAAGACAGTTTTCATGTTATCAACAACCATCACAGAGGATGGTACGTGTCATTGACATCCATTGCTGCAATGGATGGTGTTTTCATGTTATCAACAACCATTGCAGCGGATGGTGCCATCAACATCCATTTTCACCTCCCCTCCTTGCTGAGAACACCCACCCATTGTCTGCTCCCAGCAAAGAGGTCTCATTTGTTAAATATATCACTAACACTATATATAGTGTTGAATTCCCCCTCCAAAAAAAAGATAATTCACAAATTTATTTTTTTTCAACAAACCAGTTTTTTTTTTGCTGTTTTTGCCACACCCAAAAGCTTCCCCCTCCAAAAAAAATTATAAAACACAAAATTATTTTTTTTCAACAAATCATTTTTTTTTCTTCCTTTTTCTTGCCACACCCAAAAGCTTCATTATTGATTCCAAAATTTTTATTAGAAATATTACAATATTCAAGAAACAACATCAAAAGAAAATTATACTAAATCTTGGTCATTTTCTTTGCACAAAATCACAAATAAAATACTTGATAAATTCTCAATTAATTTACTTGGCTGTCTAATTTGTCTTTTCCACATTATAAAACTTATATTTCTTTAAGAATGAGCTTCAATTTTGATTACTGGGGAAGAGCTTATGAAACTGAAAGATAATCAAAACCTTCCTCCAACCATAATTCACAACAACTATTTCTCACCCACCTTTTGGAATGAATCAACAATACACAACCATGATATTTCCAACTCTCAAACATTGAGGGACCCTTATTACAACCTTAACCACTCAACTTTCAACAACCAATCCCCAAGGTTCCATTCACAATCATCAAACCACCACCTTCTGCATCCAAACACTCTCCACCAATAATGACCCTTCCCATCATCATGAATCTCAACATCAAAGACCAATGTATGTAAAGAACTTTTGATGATATGATTGCTAATGAAAACCAGACTAAAAATAGAAGAGTGTCAATACAAATTAAGAAAGAGGAAATTTAAGAGAGATGATGATGAAAGAGGAATATTTACCACAAGAAATGAAACTAGTAAATGATAGAGCAGTGAGGACTTATTTTTAAAGAAGCTAATGAGGTTCTGAAGGGAAGAAAGAGAGAAATGAAAAGAAGTTTAAGTAAGGTTAATTCAAACAAGCAAAAGAGAAGAAAGGAGAACATGAGGAAGAGAGAAAAAGAGACAAACAGAGCAATAATGAAATATTGTACTATAATAATAAATCAAGATGAGATCTTGATACCCGGAGTACTCAATCTTGAGAAATGAGAATCAAAGAAAAGAATGAGTGTTGTTGTTGTGAGTTGCAGTTCTGAGGGAGTTTTCACTTTACTTATTGAGACCAGTAAAATTCAACATTTGGGGATGGAGATCTTGAGTTGGAACGGAATGTTGTCGAGTCTTGAGGAAGGCTTGATGATTGGATAATTGATTTTGCTGAGGATTTTAATAATGAGGTATAGAACCCTAACCGGTTGAGATTGCTAATTTTTGAAGCATGTCTGGTGTATATGCTTCAATTCAAGTGAGGTTTGACTGAAAACTCAACAGTATGATTCCCCTTCACACCCTGAGAATCACCCATCACACCCACATGTGACCAACATTCTGAGCCAAAGCTCATGTGGACTTCTGCCTCCTTCTTCTCAATCTCTTTTGATAGGCTACTCACAATCCCACCCTGCCAACTTTCAGTTACAAAGACGGCACTCACAATCACTTGAGCCCTCTGTTTCTTACGAGTCTAATCAGAACAGCCATCAGAGAAGCCATCAGAGAAGCCAATCACAATCCCATCACAACATTCACCACCAAACACATCACCCAATTTCACTTGGGGTTTTTCTTCTCAAAATAATCACAGAAGCCACTCACAATCCCACCACCGCAACCTTCATAACTCACTATCACTTGGACATCCCCTTGGATCTGCTCATTCTCATCATCAACAACACTCACAATCCCCCCAGGGTCTGGGAGATAACCTTTATTCTCCAAGCCTCTCACCTGTTGATGTACCAAGAAACTGGGGTGATGAGCTTCCAGAAATTGATCTACAAAAAATTGTGGACCAAGTCAACAACCAAATGTCTCATGCTGGGTTTGAAACTTCTCATCCTGCCAATATATACAATGAGGATGGCCTTGATCAAATCAGATTAGAAAATGAAGAGCCCCAAAATTTATCCAATCCAGACATTAATTTTTCAGAAAAAAGGTAATCACACCCACATAACATTGCACACAACAGGCCTGCTGCTTGGGGCTTGAGGGAGCCACCAGGTTTCAGGGATTACCCTATGAGACAACCAAGAAGATGTCCCAAGTTCCAGGCCATCCTTTTTTTAGGTGAAACAAATTATCTTTGCTGCCGTAATGGAAGTATAAATCTTCCTCCCTCACCACCACCACCTGAGTTGCTCCATATGTTCCAAGAGGCCACTCAATCGCGCACACAGGAAGGAAGGCAACTCATTGAAAACATTTGCCTCATTAAAAGCAACTTTGCTTTTACTTCATTGGGACTCAACATAGAGACCAGAACAGCCTTGCAAAACCACGGTTGAGAAGTTTACACTTTCAAAGTCAAGGGTACAATCCATCACAGGATTGGAAGTTTACTCCCACTCACACAAGAGCATCCAAAATTCCTACAAATTTATATCTATGACAATTCAAATGAGTTTGAAAACAGACAGAATCATGGTCAACATCTTTCACCAATTTTAATGAGAAATATCCAATCAATTCTGCATGCACACAATCCTCTGATTCAGCAATTTGAATCCCTTGCATCGGATATTTCACCTTCACGCTCCATACACTTGACAACAAATGCAACAAATGTGGAACAAAGGGTTTACAACCTCCCAAGGAGTGATCAGATTTGTCAGCCTTAGAGACAACAAAGATGTCCTAAACCTACAGTTAGGCCAATAATCATTGCCCTAGAGACTTCAAATAAAACTAAAGTCCCTTAGAAAAAGGGAAATAGAGCCTTGTAGCTTATGTAATAATGGATAACCCATAATAAACAAAACACATGCCTTATGATATGTGAACCTTATAGGATAATTTCCTTATCCTTGGAAAGATAAGGATTATAGTCTAAAGGGAGGACATAACCCATAGAAGATTCTGTAACACATATTATAACAGTGCAAATGAATGGCTTCTACTTTGAGACTAGTGGCCATTCCAGATTGAGAATTCCAAGCCACTAGCTTCCACACTAAGCCCCAAACACCATGTGCCAGATTAATTACAGGACACATGGTCTATGTACAGCTTAATTGCACATGGTAATTCAACAAGGAGGTTGAGAATTACACATGTACTTACTTATACAGGCACTAAAAGCACCCAGCCAAGTACTATTTAAAGAAGTACTCTAAGCAGAAGGAAAGAAAACATACATACATAAACATACCCATTTACTACCTTTTTGGTTTTTCACCTAGATTTCTAAGCCATCACCCAGAATTACATTCTTAGTAATTCCTTAATAAATCCTTGAAGTAAACTTCCAGCTAGTAGCTTGGTTATCCAGCACCATTTCATACTTTAGTATTCCACCAACCATTTCCCTTAAACAAAGGAAGAGAATCTGTCCTCCCTTATTGGTTAAACAAACCCTCTCACCATTAAATTTCCTTTGTTGCAGACCTATTTCTAGGTTGGAGGTTGTCCTCAGACAACTAGCTCCTTTTATCATAAATTTGAGCCTTGAGTTACATAATACTCTTAATTATCTGGCTTTATAATGCCATTTCCTTGTGTCCTGCAGTCACATAAGAGACCCAGGCTCACAAGATCGCTGAGATCTGTGTTGAAGATTTTTTTATTTATTTTTTTGCTAATAATTATGGGCGTTGATAAACGCACGCCAACGCCAACCCGCACGCCACTTTTTTTTGGCGTGCGGGGCCTACACGCCAAAAAAAATTGGCGTGTAGGGTCTCCACGCCAAAAAAAGTGGCGTGTGAGACCCACACGCCAAAAATGGCGTGTGGTTCCCACACGCCAATTTTTTTTGGCGTGTGGGCCCCGCACGCCAATTTTTTTGGCGTGCGGGTCCCCCCTCGCTCACGTAATCGAATGGGAGGGCCCATTTGATTACGTGAGCGGGCCGGCTGACGAGGTTATACAACCTCGTCGGCCGGGAGGACTTCCTCCCGGCCGACGAGGTTATACAACCTCGTCGGCCAGGAGGAAGTCCTCCTGGCTGACGAGGTTGTATAACCTCGTCAGCCGGGAGGACTTCCTCCTGGCTGACGAGGTTATACAACCTCGTCAGCCAGGAGGAAGTCCTCCTGGCTGACGAGGTTGTATAGCCTCGTCGGCCGGGAGGACTTCCTCCTGGCTGACGAGGTTATACAACCTCGTCGGCCAGGAGGAAGTCCTCCCGGCTGACGAGGTTGTATAACCTCGTCAGCCGGCCCGCTCACGTAATCGAATGGGACCTCCCATTTGATTACGTGAGTGGGATCCTCCCACACGCCAAACAATTGGCGTGTGGGAGCCGCACGCCAATTGTTTGGCGTGCGCTCCCACACGCCAATTGTTTGGCGTGTGGGAGCGCACTCCAAACAATTGGCGTGCGGGGCCCACACGCCAATTTTATTTGGCGTGCGGGGCCCACACGCCAAAAAAAATTGGCGTGTAGACCCTACACGCCACTTTTTTTTGGCGTGTAGGCCCCGCACGCCAAAAAAAATTGGCGTGCGGGTTGGCGTTGGCGTGCGCGCTTGGCGTGCGTTTATCAACGCCCAATAATTATCATTCAACAAAACTTCATTCTGAAATGTTTTATTTTAAAGGCAATGACCCTTCATCTCATAGCACTTGCAAGGTCATCATCAAATATTGAGGTGGCTCGCTTTCAAGGATTTCGGAACTTGACAACCAATATGATCCACTCAATTATGTACTTTTACATCCAACAGGTGATCTTGGTTGGTGTCCTGAGCTAAAGCAGCAGGTGCCACAGGCTACTGCAATGAAATATTACACATATTGTTTGGCATATTTCAAACCAAATAACTCCCTCATTCATTGGGCTGGCCGCCTCTTCCAACAGTACTGCACCGACCAATATGTAAAGATTGAATCAGAAAGATTGCTTTACATTTTATTGAATCAACCTAACTTCTGTGTGGAGCCAAACTATGGTGTGGTTGATGCTTATGAGCATGGAGTCCAATTGGGAAATGATACAGGTACATGACTTATTTACTCTTTGCACACAAACATTTTACTGACAGCATATTCACACAGGCTGCCGTATAGTGCTGCCTAAATCCTTCATTGGCGGACCACGTGACATGAAGGCAAGGTTTCAGGATGCCATGGCTTTAGTTCAGTCCATGGGAAAGCCCAACCTCTTTATAACCGTCACCTGCAACCCAGAATGGCCTGAGATCAAGGATAATTTGCTTCCAGGTCAGTGAGCACAAGACCAAACCAATTTAACGGCTCACATATTCAATGCACGCTTGAAGAAAATCTATGATGAACTGTTCAAGCAGGGTATTTTTGGGAAACCCTTGGGTTGCACCCACGTCATTGAATTTCAGAAGAGGGGGCTCCCCCATGCCCACATCTTACTCATTCTTGATCCAAATGACATACCTCAGACAACCCATGAGATTGATCAATTGGTCAAAGCTGAAATCCCTGAAGATCCACTATCACAGCCATTAATTTACAAATCAGTCAGTCGCCACATGATTCATGGCCCCTGTGGACCATACAACCCAAATGCCCCATGTATGGTTTATGGAGTTTGTTCAAAGAGATTTCCAAAGCCTTTCTGTGAGGAAACTGTCATCACTGAAAATTCATACCCACAATATTGGAGAAGGCCAGGTCAAGCTGTGACAATAAGGAGGGGAAACTCTGATTTACTCATTGACAACAGATGGGTTGTTCCGTATAATCCCTACCCATATGCAAAGTACCAATGTCACATCAACGTGGAGATCTGTGCAGAGATTTCAGCTGTCAAATATCTGTACAAACATGTTCACAAGGGGCATGACAAGATTGTCTTGGATGTGGGCAGAAGTTTTGATGAATTCAACCAATTCCGTGATTCCCGTTGGATTGCAGCTCCAGAGGCATGCTGGTGTATATTCTCTTTCAAGTTATCTGCAACATATCCTTCTGTGAACCGCTTGGATATACACCTACCCAACCAGCATAATATTATGTTTTCACAAGATGAGCACCTGCATGAGGTAATTGAAAGAGGTGCTAACACCAGAACAATGCTTACAGCATTCTTTGAAAGAAATTGGATTGATTCAGATGCTCGACTTCTGAAATATGCAGACTTCCCTCAACACTATACATGGCATCCAAAGCGCAAGGAATGGAGACCACACCAACGTGGTCATGCAATAGGAAGAATATATGCAGTTTACCCCTCAGATCCAGAAAGATGGAATATGAGGTTGCTCCTGAATAATGTAACAGGCCCTACTTCTTTTGAGGATCTCTGCACATTTCAGGGTCAGCTGTATCCCAGATTTCAAGTGGCAGCTTTGGCTCGAGGTCTTTTGCAAAATGATAACTACTTGGAACATACAATGGAAGAATCAAATGTCCACATGTCACCATATCACTTGAGGAAATTATTTGGAATCCTTTTAGCAGCATGTCAACCCTCAGACCGCCTGAGGTTGTGGAATGTTTCTTGCAATTGGATGGATGAAGACTGGGTTCATCAAGGCTATTGGGATGATTCATGGATGACACATAAAATCATGGAAGCAATCAATCCAATTCTCCTGCAGAATGGTCTCCTTTGTGTGGACCTTTTGTTTCCTGATCTTCCAAGGTATAATCCCTCAGTTGGCAAAAATAACCTCAATCAAAATTGGATGTTGCATGAAGAGGAATCAAGCTTTGATGTACCTCAGCATGAGCTCAGCAATGCAGATCTTCTCAACTCCCAGCAAAAACTAGCTTTTGAGAGAATCCTTCTTGCATGTCATTCTGAAATTCCAGCTTTCTTCTTCATTGATGGGCCTGGTGGTTCTGGGAAAACATTTCAATACAACTGTCTCCTTGCAAATGTGAGATCAACAAGAAGAATAGCTGTTGCATGTGCTGGAAGTGGTATGCTTGCCTTTTACAATATTACTTCCATATTTTCCTGACATTGTAATTATTGTTAAATTTATATTTAACAGGTATAGCAGCAATGAACATGCCCCATGGTAGGACTGTTCATCTCACTTTTGGGATTCCTCCTAAACTGTCACAAAATTCAGTTTCATCAATTGCCAAAAAGTTCTGATAAAGCTGATGTCCTCAAAAAAGCAAAATTAATCATATGGGATGAAGCACCCATGACTCATGGGCATGCACTTGAATTGGTGGATAGGTTGCTTCAAGACCTTATGGATTCAAACCTTCCCTTTGGTGGCAAGGTCATGGTACTGGGAGGGGACTTCTGCCAGGTTTTACCTGTTGTTAAGAAAGGGTCACACCCTCAGATAGTCAACGCAAGCATTGTAAACTCTCACTGCTGGCTTAACTTTCAACACAACATCATTTGCCTCTCAGTCAACATGCATGCTGCTGGTGATCCTCAGGTTCAGAATTTTCTCTTATCCATTGGAAATGGTCAGGGGCTCACTCACAATTCCAACAGAATCAACTTGCCTCACTCAATGGTGGTCCTTGGTGGTTCAGATGACCAAAATCTTGATTTGCTGATAGAAAAAATCTTTCCAAATATCAGCACTTCATTCTCCCATCCCAATTATTTTACAGACTGGGCAATCCTCTGCTGCAAGAACAAATCAATTCAAAGGTCTTGATTTACATCCCATCTGAACTTATTTCTTACACCAGTCATGATTCAGTAGAGGACGATACTCAAGGTCTTTACTTGCCTGAGTATATTAATAGCATACACCTATCTGGATTTCCCCCTCACCTCCTTCAAATAAAGCGGGGTGTGCCAACTATCATGCTAAGCAACCTGGATCAAACAATCGGTCTTTGCAATCAAACCAGATTGATTGTTGAAAACTTCAGTCCTTCAGTCATTTTTGCAAAAGTGGCTTCAGGAAACAGAATTGGTGAATTGGTTGCCATACCTTGCATCCCATTTATATCTGACCCTGAAGAGACTGGACTCCCCTTGAAGCTAATACACACCCAGTTTCCTGTTCATCTTGCTTTTTGTCTCACAATCAACAAGTCTCAGGCTCAGACCATTGGAAATGTTGGTATTGTGCTTCTTGAACCTGTTTTTAGTCATGGGAAACTGTATGTTGCTCTTTCTTGAAGTAAGTCCAGTCACACAACAAAGTTTGTAATCCCTCAGCCAGAATCTGGCCCTCCTTCATACCAAACTTCAAACATTGTTTACAAAGAGGTTCTCTCACATGTTCATTCACAGTGATATATTTTTGTTTGTTGCTATTTGCCTGTTTTTTTTTTTTTTTACTTTTTCATTTTCATTTGCTTTTTTCAATTGGAATTTATCTAATTACACCATAATTCTTTTTGGTAATTTTCCCCCTCCCAAAAAAAAAACACCCACTCTAAATAAAATTCACCTCAAATCCCCAAATTTGGGGGCTTTGCCCTTGTCAATCTATCAATACTAGCAAGCAAGCTTCCTGTGAGCGTCTGTCTCTCCACGGCACCCAACGGCTGGCAGTTCCTCGAGCTGCCTCCTGTAGTGTTGCACATGTCCACACCTTACATAAATAAATATGTACAAACATTTTCCAATTTTCCAATTTTCATCAAAAAAAAAACATTTTTGGTCATGTTAATCCTCCCCTTTCAAACAAGAAACGAAGAAAAAGAAGCATTATGATCAAAAAAAAAAAAAAAAAAAGAAAGCAGGAACGAGACACAAAAAGCCCCTCCCCCAAAAACCCACCCTCTTCTTTCCTTTTTCTTTTTAGTTTAGTTTGATTGATTGATTGATTGCTGCAAAAAGAAAGTCAAGCAAGTATATACAAAACAAAGAGGACAAAGTGTAACAAAAAAAATGTATGTGTAAGAGGTGTAAGTTGTGTAAGTTGTAAGGATGTATAGACAAAGAAAAGAAAAAAGAATGAAAAGGATAACCATTTATAATTTTTTTTGTTCACATGAAGAAAGCAAACCAAACACCTTTCTTTTTTTTTAAAAAAAAAAAAAAGACAGACAGATAGAGAGAGAGAGAGATCTAGAGAGAAAAGGGATGCACGAGATGGCGAGGAAAGAAACAGACGAGATAGAGTGAGCAGGAAGAACGAAAGAGAGAGGGGGGGGGGGGCTAGAGGATATCTTGATGATCGAGTGGATGTTCGAACGACCTTCGACGAGCGGACATGCGATGATGGTGATTAGAGGGCCAATGGAAGTCGTCCGACGGGGCGAGGGGAGCGGTGGTCGAGATGTGTTCGCCCAAGATCTAAAACCAAGCGACCAGCACCCATCAATCACGACACTATCCAAGTCAAGAGAGGGAGAGACATACCTGTTCCAATTTGCGAGCCGAGCGATGGGAGTATTGGGCAAAGTTAGGGGGCGTTGGGGATGAGGAGGACAGATGAGGACGGGAATGGGTGGAGGAGGCGGACGAGGAGGGACGAGAGAATTCGTGGGAGTTGGTTCGGTTGGTAGGCAGGTCGAAGGACGGTCTGGAGATCTTGAACCTGGAAGGACGTTTCTTGACTTGGTTGCAAGTACGTTGTGAGGGTCGACAGCTGGGATGACTATCGGGGAACTTGAACCTCGAGGAGTCGATAGCGTTTTGGATCTTGGAGGTTTGAGGATAGCTGGCCGAGTCTTGGGATAGGGAGGAGGTGGAGGAGGGGGGTGGTAGTACTAGTACTAGTAGTACTAGTAGTACTAGTAGTAGTATTAGTAGTAGTAGAATGAGTGACGTCGCCTAGGAATCTCTGGAGTTTATCGAGCCGCCATTTACCGGTGATGCGAGATGAGCTGGAGGGGTTGATCGAGGAGCGTGTGGGAGAGGTCTTGATGAAGGAGGAGAAATGGGTAGGATGGGCTTGGGTGGAGATAGTCCGGGAGTGAAAGCAGTCCTGATGAGTCTGTTGGATGGGTGATTGTTGATTTTGGGTGATCTCGGTAGTCTGGTGGCTAGCTTCGGGTTGCTCGATATCTTCGACCACCTCGGTGACCACGTTGACGCCGAGACCGGCATAAGCTGATCCCAGGGTGATGGGTTCGCCTAGGATCTTCTCCAGTTTGGTCATCCGCTTCAAGGTTTGGGATGGTTCACTTGGTTGTGAATCGACGATAGCCCAGTGAGTATGAGTGAGGGGTGGATGACGTAGGAAGCCATCGATGATAGGTTCGTCGTCTTGATGGTTCGATCCAAGAGGTTGGAGTGAGTGATGTAGACGAGGTTTGTCGAGACTGAGGAAGGTGGGTGTGTTGGTGGGTGAGGTACCGACGATGGTGAGTCGGGTGAGATGAGGTTTGGTGGTGGGACTGATGAAATCTGGTGAGGTGGGAGTTGCACATGATAGCCTATGATGGTTATTATCGGATTCACAGGATGTTTCGAGGCTGACCAGACTGAGGTCGATGGTAGCCGTACTGGATCTTTTCCTGGGTCGATCAGCTAGTTCATCAAATTGGTTGTTGATACTCTTTCTTCGGTTATTATTATTATTTTGAATGAAGGAGGAGGATGAATGTTCTGGAGTGGTGAGGGTAGAGAATGAGATAGTTTCTCGACAGGATGATGAGAGACTGGACTGCTGTTGATGAGAGTGATAGGGTAGCATGGAATCGACCTCGTGACCAAAGAATTGACGTAGTTTTTGACTTTTAGAGTTTAAGGATGATGGATGACTCTTTGGTGAGAGGGTTTGGTTAGGAGGGAGTGGTGAATGAATGAAGGAGGATGAAAGCGAGGGACGAGTGGTGGAGGTAGATTGACCCCTTGGACGAGTGATGGATTTAATACTAGGACTAGGTGAACCAGATGAGGTGGTAGGTCTTTGTTGTGGTGGTGGTGGTGGTGGTGGTGGTGATTGTTGTGGTGGTTGTAGTTGTTGAGGAGGAGGAGGAGGAGTTTGTTGTTGTAAGGGTGGGAATAATCTTTCGATAGCCTCGAGGTCAGATGTTGTAGGTTGACCTAGATGGACATGAAACAGGGCGAGTAAGGTGGTACGAGATAGATGTTGGATATGATTGGAGATAGATTGTGGTGCTAATCTGATCCTAGTACGAGATTTTGATAGTTGAGTACTAACTTTATAGAGTTGTGATAAGGATGGGGTAGGAAAGTGAAGGCTGGGCCATAGTGCCAATAGATCGTCAAGGATTGAGATTTGGATTGAAGAGCTGGTATAAGGGAAACAAAATCAGTTTGATGTGAATATAATTTATTTTAGGGAGGGATTGAGAGTTACCGCATGATGGCCATAATGAGCTAGAGTATTGATTCCACCAATGGTTAATAGGATCTTGTTGAGAGAGTTCTTGGGATCCAATCTGACCTACTCGTTTGAGTCGGGTGATACCTAGGTTGATGGTGGATTGATTGGTATTGATGGGTAGTAGAGATCTATTGAGAGAGATGAGGGTTTGACTAGATTTGGGTAGTGGTAGAGGGATGAACCATTGATTGTTAAGATCGAGTTGAGGTGGAGTATAAAGTTCTTGAAAGTGATTAATCCAATTGGTTGAAGAGGTGGTGGTTGTTGATGGTTTTGATTTTGTTGTTGTACTAAATCGATTTTGAAATCTTTGATGAGTTGAAGTTGGTAAACCATCTGAAGTACCTGGTCTGATATTAGATTTTTTTGTTTTGTTAGTTGTTGTTGGTTCGAGTGAATCGAATGACCAATTAGTTTGTGATGCATTAGCTCTGATGATAGTTAATAGATCTAATAATAGGATGAGTAGATTAAGTTGAAGTTGATCTCCTGATTGAATTAAGTATCTGAATAGATGAGTACGAGTAGGTAGATGTGCTAGTATAGCAGGTATTGGTGGTTTGATAGGTATCGTAGCTGTCGTTTGAATGGGTGCAGTGGATGGTCTATTGTTTAAAACCATTTTTTAATTTTTTTAGGAGAGAGAGAGAGAGAAAGAGAGAAGGAGGAAGGAGGGAGAAGGAGATGTTTTAAGCTGATGATTAAATGAAATCGATCAAGTTGCTAGGACAACCCTGATCTGTTTTTATAAATGTTTCAGACAGACGTCAGAACAAAAAATAACCAACTTATCAGTCTCAAGTCAGCTAAATAAATAAATAAAATTCCCACTCCTCATTCTAAAGCTCCCGATGCTTGAATTCTGTCCAGAGGCCTTATATTCTTAATACGCCTTGATCCTTTCAAGTCAGCTGGTTCTGATAGCAAGAGTCGAAAGATGGTGAGATTAAAGAGAGAGACATCATTATCTTTTCAGAGCCAGCTTTATAAAAAAAAAAACAAAAAACAAGGGTCAAGAAACATCGGTCTCAGTTATAAGCTACAGCAAAATAAATAAAATCAAAACATCTATTTAAGTTAATCTGGCCGAGATAAAAAACTAAACTAAACTAAAACCTCAACTTAAACTTAAACCGTCTTGCCGGCCAGACCAAGCCGAGTCCATGGGCCCGACAGCCGGGTGTTGTAGGGGGCGGAGTGTTGTAGCTGGAACCGGGAACTCCCCCAAGGGGGAATATTATTTCTGTAGGTGAACTATTTATAGGTAAAATCTATGTACATACTTGGGTTGGTGAGAGACAAAAACCCATAATCTCATAGACTATCTATATAAAATGTGAGAAATATATAAATGACAAATGTCATGGGAAACTGACATAACACTCCCCCCCTCACCAACCCTCAAAGAAAGAAGAGAGAGGAAAAGTTCAACGAGTAAAAAAAAAAATGAAATAGAAAGAAGTTGTAGAAATCAAGGGTCCTCTGTGGGTGGAAAAAGAGGGGGGAAAAAATGATGTTTGAAGTCTTGTGCGCCCGAGATCGCCGCATTGTGTTGAGTGCTGAAAATGATTAGACCGAGAAACTGAAACTGTAGCATCTGGTGCATTCAAGTCATCGCAAGGAGTTCAACGACGATATCGCTAGAGATGTTCAATTGATGATTCAAGTTGATATCTGATCCGGTGCATTCAAGTCGTCCCAACAACGATATTGCCAGGAATTTGGAATTGACGAGACAAGTTGATTTTTGTTCGGACCGAGGTCAATTTGCCGCGATGTGTTGAGTGCCAATAGAGTGAACAAATATCAAAGAACCAAGGAAATTGGACTGAGACAGTAGACCAAGAAACTGTAGAAGGACAGTGTTGATGATCCAGTGAATTCAAGTTGATCCAAAGAGTCTGACACCAATATCGCTAGAGATTTGTAATCGATAAGTCAAGTTGATTTTCGTCCAAACGGAGGTGATGTAAGTCGAGTTGATTTGTGACCAAAACAAGTTGATTTCCGACCAAGTGTCCAAGTAATATTGAGTCTTGAGGCTAACATAAGATGACAATGTCTTTACTTCACAGAAGGGTGAAGAATATTGAAGATACACTCTCCGCAGAAGGGCGGAGCAAAAAACCAGTCACATCGAACCACAAAGGTCTGCAGAAGGGCAGAACAAAATTGATAGATGATGGAAAGGAATTGCTAGTAGTTTAGATGGAGGCTCTATAATCTGGATGTCATACTAAGAATGAAAAATCCGGAGTAACTAGTAAGGATATCATGGTAAAGCTGAAAAATCCTATGTAGAGCTTGGAGAATCGAGGATATCAGGTTGAGACTGAAAGATCCGATGTTGAATAAAAAGTTGAGGATATCAATTAAGGTATGTATAACTGAAAAATCCTGAAACTTAGAAAAAAGTAGAACTAGAGATCCACTGGGAGCTTGTGGATGGGGAGAGTAAAGTAGCAAGAATAAGGACTACAGCTGGTAACAGCGCGGGCTCATAACCTGTTGTAGCTGGAACCGGGAACTCCCCCAAGGGGGAATATTATTTCTGTAGGTGAACTATTTATAGGTAAAATCTATGTACATACTTGGGTTGGTGAGAGACAAAAACCCATAATCTCATAGACTATCTATATAAAATGTGAGAAATATATAAATGACAAATGTCATGGGAAACTGACATAACACGGAGTACATACAACCCCTCGCTCGTCCTCGCAACCCGATCCACCACCATGTGCAGACGCCCCTGATCGAGACATACATACAATTATCCACAACCTTAAACGCCTCCCTTCCTTCACCATCCAGCCTGGTGGCGTCCGTTCCCAACACCAGCTGCTTGGATTGTACATACAAAGAAGAGAACATAGAAACCACATGGTAGCTCTGAGTCACTCCTCATCTACTTCTTGGGTCCACGCTCGTGGCCGGGCCACAACTGGAAACTCCAGCTGAGCTCAACCCTGCTTGCGGCTTGTGAATAATACACCCTGCCTATCTTCCTTCTCTCCATCACTTTCTCATCGACAGATTCTCCCAAGTCAAACTTCTTGGATGTCTAGATATCAGTCTAACTATAAAATTTATTCTAGCTCTATCTCTGCTTCCTTTACTCTAACACTTATTAACACACACACACACACAAAAAAAACTGAATTGAGGATTAGTTTTGTTTGGGTAATGTGAAACATAATAAGCAGTCTAAGAATTTTTCAATGAAGAAATGCTAAGTAAAAGAGAAAAAAAAAACCACAGGATTGGATTGGTACCTTTATTTATTTTATGATCAATCTCCTTCTGATGATGATCCCATGTCTATAAGAACAAGTGGAGGAAACACAGCAAACAGGACAGGTTGAGTGGTCTTGTGATGGGTGGCCAAGCATGGATGAACAGGGACCAGGACAACATGTCCCACCCAAGGGTGTCACCATCAAGCGTTGAGAGAAGGGTTGCACCCAAGATCCAAAGAAAGAAAAAAAAAAGCACATGTTAAACATCTCACTGTGCATCATACTAATAGGTGGCTGGTCCTGGATTATTCTGGCCCAAATCCAGGACACATCCTGGATTGCTTGCACATCTTTGAGCCAGTCTGAATCCATCCCATGGGAGATATGCGGATGGGCTGTGGCCTTGAAGGATGCTTGCTTGGTCACTCACTTTTCTCTAACTTCACTAGCCCTTTGCTGTATTTTTTTTATGAGGCTGCTGCAACTAAGTGTCAGCTCATCTGGCTCCTCTTGCTGATCTAACTTCCTACAGAATCAGACCCATGTAGAGAGAAATACACTTTGTTTGTTCTTGATCCTCCTCCTCAAAAAAAAAAAGAGACAATCTTACTTCCTAAATTCCTTCCCTTTTTAAAGAAAAAAAAATTGAAGTGATAAAAAAAAGTATAATAATGATAATGAAAAGATGTTGTTTTTTTTGTATTTTTTTTTTTTTGGAATATAGATGGATTTGGGTCAAGAACTAGGAAACTCTACTTGCATCTTTCTTACTCCCTCAATGTTTCACATCTGAAAATTAAGAGGTTATAGTATTGACCAAAATCAACAAGAAGAAGAAGGATGAGGTTTTCAGCAATGGTTTCTTGAGATTTTGGCTTGACATGGAGCCAAGAAAACACCCCCAAGCGTCTCTAGATTGGCCATGCTGAAGCCCACGTGAGTGCTCCCAAACACCCAGGAGGGATTCCAAGAATGTTCTATTCCTGTTGTGGTGGCTACCAAAAATCCATCCTTTGGAATTCTGCACAGAGAAATCTACACACACACATATGGCAGATGTCTATCAACACCAAAAAGTGAGCTCAGAGGTGGAAATCTGCATGAATAAGTGAGGTTGAGGGGGGCTTGGGAAGGGTGTGATTGTGAAAGCAAGAGATGAGGAGGCGGAATGGATGGCCAACAAAATGGGATTCAGAGTCCCTTCAGAGAAGGAAAGTGATGAGGCAGAGCGGTGGGCTTGGGCCCTCAGGCCTAGCAAAGTGTCTTGTCAGAAGAAGTGAGAAGAGGGGGAAGTGGATGTGGCTTGGTTGGAGAGGGGTTTTTTCCAGGTAGCCAAAGATGGAAGGGTGCCAAGGTCCCATATGATGAGTGATTGTTCACAGCCACACAGAGCCATGGCATTTGGCCTCAAAGAGAGACATCAGCTGGGAAGATGATAAGCCAGGTAGAGATGCCACAAAAGGACATTGATAGCAGGCTGGTATTGTGTTATTTAGTCCAGCTCTAGCAGCAAGTATCAGGGAGAGGTGTGGATAAGGGTATCAATGTCCCACCAACCTATTCTATAAATGGGGGATTTGGTGGATTGAAGCATAAGGGAAAAGAGGTAAGTCACAAGGATACCCCTCAAAGATGTTTTGTTGAGTCAGACACATTTTTCAGATGGCTTTGAGTATGAAGATATGACTAGTACAAAATCAAGCACAAGAATTGGAGAATTCAATCAGGGTGATGGCCAATTTGCATGCTCAGCCCTCAACCTAAACACACTCTTATACCAATTCACTCACACTGCCAGCATAATTGCCTAGGATGAAGTCATCCCAGTTAAACTGGGATGCACTCAACCAATTTAAACTTGGTTGAAATCAACTGATGAAATATAAATCCAAGGGACCCCCCTTGGTTTTATATTTCATTGGTTGAGGTCAACCTACTTTAAATTGGTTTTTTTGCATCCTAGTTTAACTGGGATGAACTCAACCTAGGCAATTATTCTGGCGGTGTCAGGAAACAGAGATCAGAAGAGTAAATCAAGTATTTATATCCAAGAAAGATGCTGGAATTGATGTGAATAGACAAGAAATGAAATGAAATGGGACAAAAAAACTAACCAGGAGAGAATTTATCTTGGTCCTAGAGGAGTGCCAAAAGGTGACCAAAAGATGTTCACCATGACCAGTGTAAGATGAGATGCTTTTTGTGTGTGTGTGGGGGGGGGGGGCAGGAGTTCCAGGTGTGAGAGAAGATTGAGTGCAAGGATATGGATAAGGGAAACATATCCAGGATGAGTGTCAATGTGCATCTGATATAATCTGAGCAAAAAAGGGTCCATGGATGGTGTGGCAAGGGGGAATGAAATAGCTGGATCTGAGAGCCAAGTATGATAAATTTATTTTCCTAATGTCCACTTGGCCATGTGTCACAAACAATTTAATTGACATGTTCTAAGCTTGAAAGAAGAGTAACTGGGGGTGCTGCATATAGCTGAGTCTGAAGAGCTGCAGGGTGCCATATATTATATATTACATGTTCCTATTTGGTTTGATTTTTTTGGGAAGAGGGGGTTAATTTGTTTTCTTGTTAAATAAAAATAGGTTGTTCATCTACAGCATAGAAGGTCCCAAATGCTGAGATTTATGATGTGTGATTGGGAGCATGGGTTTTGTCATCCCTAGAGATACTCCAGAATATCCTAAGAACTGACTGCACTGTAAAATACAATAAAAATACTGTATTACCACTGTAAATGATAACATATCATGAAATATTATTGGATTGATCAACTCAAAATTTAAAATTAATTGGGGTAGCTCACTCAAACCACCACTAAATTCCTACTCCTTATAGTACTTTATCATAGAATAAGGATACTTTAAGAAAAGGGAATAAAAAGTATAAATTATGGATTAGAAATTATTGTCATAAAAGCTGAGAGACAATAATCTTATTTGCATAAATATAAGAATAATAAAAGTATGCTAATAAGAAAGAAATTATCTAAGTGCGTGGTAATTTCCCAGTATTGTTCTGTTAAATGAATTGTCCCATGATGTGATTGGTTATACATACATGTCATGAGGTCATGGGGAGATAGAAAATACTGTGCTCAATTCAATACAATTCACATTGCATCATAGTGCATTTGAATTGTAATACATTAGAGCAGAATATACAACAACATTCTAGAACCTTCCCCTGAAGACCTCTAGAATATAAAAGGAGGCCATTTTGTTGAAACTCGAGCCGTTCTCTGTGTGCTCTCAGCGCACCCTCTTAACCTACCCCCAATTTGTATCACTTCAGTCCATCGGTTCATCAACTCATCAAACAATTCTCATGATCTCAACCATCAATTCGAATCATCAAACCAAAGACTTCGGTAGCTTCCAACTTGGTGAGAAATTCCGTCATTGCATTTCTTATCATCTTCTCTCTGCACCCAGTCAAATCACTAACTTCTCTTTTTGCTCAGTCAACTTGTTGCAGATTACATCCTGCTTTTTATCTCATCTTTACATATTGTTTTATACCTATTATATTAGGGTTTGTTATCCTTTTCTTATCAAATCTCATCTCTCCCAAACAACTAATCACCAGTCTTTTTTTAGTCTCTCTCGTATAACTCTTCAGAGTATAATATACTATTTTCCTATTATTATCATCAAATATATTCCTAGGGTTTGTTTCACTTTCATTTCTTTTCTTTCTCTTATTCACATGTCTCTTACACTTTGTTTTGTCTTAGTTTCTGGTCTTAGTTAAACAGTAATTCAGATATAGGTCCTTTACATTTCCTGGCCTAGGATTGTATCCTCAGCATATTCACCCAGTACCACATTAGTAAGTACCCTGAATATTCTCCTCCTACTTTCAGAGTAGTGGTATCCCGTTTATTATCCAACCCACCTTATTTACTGGACTAGTTATCAAGCTAGACCCTCCCCATCTTAGACCTCAAACTATTCCTTATACAGCAGTTGCTGCAAGACTATGCTGGAGTGAACACTTATAAGCTGTGCCAGACTGAACACTCATCTGTGCCAGAGTTTGCACTTATTTTTTCTTTAGTGACTCCTCAGCTCAGGCTCAGCCAGGGAAAACTGATGAGCAACAGAAAACAATGAAACCAGTGAAAACTGAGCAGAATCAGTGAAACTGAGCAGAATCAGTGAAACTGAGCAAAATCAGTGAAACTGAGCAGAATCAGTGAAAAATGAGCAGAATTAGTGAAACTGAGCAGAATCATTGAAACATGAGTGGAATCAGTAAAAAAATAGCAGAATCAGTAAAAATGAGTAGAATCAGTCAAAACCGAGCAAGATGTGGAAAATGCAGAGAATCAGTCAAAACTGAGCAGAATAAGTGGAAACTGAGAAGAATCATTTGAAACTGATCAGAATCAGCAGAAAATGAGCAGAATCAGTGGAACCTAAGTAGAATCACTGGGAACTGAGCACAATCAGTGTAAACTGAGCTGAATCAGTGAAGTGTGATCTTAGCCAGTAGAATAGGAGCTGTTGAATTAAAGCACCAGTGAGAATCAAATATACAGGAAGAGTAGGATTGGAGAAGCTTTGGAGCTGCAACCAAAGTTGCAGAATGTCACTTGTCATCAAGTGATCATTGTTTTTTCCTGGTGAAAGTGATTTTTCATGACCACCAGACATCATGCATTGTTGTTGCATGTAAATATGTCTAAAGGTTGAAGTGGGAGGAGAAAACAGTGTTGCTGTTGGTTGGATTGCAAAGTAAAACAGATTTCAGCTGCTGCTCCTGGAATTATGTACCTTTTGCAGTGGGAATATGAGAAAGGGGAGTATCAGGCCTTGCGACTTTGGGGGCCCTTTGGGTGTGCAGTGTCTCTAGGGGGCTTAGACGGGGGACTTGGGGCCTGGTATGCATCTGTGGGTATTTCCTGGGGCCCTTTAGGCCCAGATGTTTCCTTTGCACATTTTTCCTGGGCCTTGGGTGCAATGGGGGGCTTGGGAGGGGGCCTAGTGGCATATGCACACCTTGAATGTGTCCATAGGGGCCACTAGTTCTAGTTTTCCCCTTTTGGCCAGCCCCAGCTGCACCATCTGGCCCCTTTTGGCCAGACCCAGCTGGCCCATCCCCTTGTGGCCTGTTAGAATTCTGTGACATCTCTGATACATTTCTCCACCTCTACTTCCCCTTTTCAATTCACGTCATCGGAACTCAATCATCTCTCAACCTAAACCTTGTACTCTCTATCTCTCAAATAATCAATTCAATCCTACCATCAACTAAACTTCTTCCCTATTCCCTTCTCTTATCTTCTAATCCTCATTCTATTCCATTCCCATTCTTCAACTGTCAATTCTACATCACTTCAAATCACACAATTCCTTCCTGGTATGATCAACTTCACTCATCTCTTTCTATAGCCTCATACTAACTATTCTTTCTTAGTTTCCCTATCCTTCATCATTCCCATTGTTCTGTTGTCTCAGTCTCTTAAAACTCATATACTGCTATGCTCATTTCTGCAAGAATACCACCTCTGGCAGTAGCCAATTAGCTGAAGTGCTTTCCAGCTGCTTATGGGCAATCTATACTTCTACATCTTTCATAAAAAGACAAAAGATAGCCATACCTATACAGTTATCTGTTAGTCTTCTACTGATTGACCAATGTATATGTATCAAATCTGTTACTTATAAGGAGTTTAGGTTATCCTGTGTGCATAGTTTAGAAACTATAGAAGGATTAATAAGAAATTTTTACTTTGATAAACTTTCAGCACAGTGATAGTACCTGGCTGTTGATAGAAATTAAGCCAGATTTTCATACACATAGCTGACAATTCATGCTTGATCACATCCTTCAATTCAAAATATTATTCTCAAGTACTTACTTATAGGCTGATATATCCAACTTCCAGAATGAATTTAGGCTCAATTACTTTAAGATACATAAGAGTGGAGTAAATGATTTAACATATTTTCAATTCTACAGTGGTTAATACATGATGGTTGGTTTGTAGATTTAAAATGAAACATTCCTCAATGGATTTGTCACGCTGCAACCACTGAGCTCAGCTTTGACTACTCAACAACCTTTAAAATGCATCCTCAGACTCGAATGCATATTCAGTTTTGAAATGCTTCGACAAATGCATCTTCGACATTCATTTCAATTCAAATGTAATAGCGTGACACTTAACTCAACGAACATCTTTGACATTTAGTCAACCTCCTTCAAACTAGCATTTCTAAAAACTAGGAATTGCTTAATCCGGTGATCCTCAGTATCTTCAAACTAATCAATAACCCTTCTTTGATTAGCACTCAAGATCTGAACTCTCAGCCTGGCACTGACCCCCTTTTATCAAGCCTCGCACTTAACCTTACCTTATCACCTAGGATTCACTCATCACTCCCCTGTTCAAAGTTCATTTCTATCACATGTTCGAATCAATCATAGTTATAGTCATAGCATTGTTGTTTCAACCTCATTGGTACCTCTTTCATATCCGTGTATTTACTCCATACTTGTATCTTACCTCGACACTCATTCATGGGCGTTGATAAACGCACGCGAATTTGTTTTGGCGTGCGGGGCCTACACGCCATTTTATTTTGGCGTGCGGGCCCTACACGCCAAAAACAAATGGCGTGTGGGAGCGCACGCCAAACAAATGGCGTGTGGGTCCCACACGCCAATTTTTTTTGGCGTGTGGGAGCGCACGCCAAACAAATGGCGTGTGGGTCCCACACGCCATTTTTTTTTGGCGTGTGGGCCCCGCACGCCAAATGAAATTGGCGTGTAGGCCCCGCACGCCAACACTGCCAGCATAATTGCCTAGGTTGAGTTCATCCCAGTTAAACTAGGATGCAAACAATCAATTTAAAGTAGGTTGACCTCAACCAATGAAATATAAAACCAAGGGGGGTCCCTTGGATTTATATTTCATCAGTTGATTTCAACCAAGTTTAAATTGGTTGAGTGCATCCCAGTTTAACTGGGATGACTTCATCCTAGGCAATTATGCTGGCAGTGCAATTTTTTGGCGTTGTGGAAATAAAGGCGACCCCGGTGACAGATATGGTAGGATGCCCTTCTTCCTAGTTGGTTCCGGTGATTCTTTGATTTTCTCTGAGGGACAAACAACTGTTAGCGGATGATTGACTGGATTCCCTGCAACACCTTATACTCAGCAAGGGGACCGTTCCTCTTGCGTTTGTCTTCCTGATGTTGCCCTTTGCAGTTCCGCTGTCCGCACGCGCTGAAATTCGCTAAGGATGATGATTAAAAGTAAAGAATTCTTATATGCGCTGTAGTTGATAGCTATCTGCTTCGATGATAAGATACAATAAGACCCGCCACCCTGGTAAAACTCTCTATTTATACAACAGTCTTCCAATCATGTCCCACAATCCCCGGTACTGTTCCTGGAACCCTACTTGCCTGTCTCCTCAATCCCGCATCGCACCGCAGCCTGCCCCTGACTCCTATACCCCGTTGACCCCCGCAGTCGTCTGTCGCTCCCCTGCGCACTACTCCGCTCCTTCTGCCCCCGCTCCGCTTGCGGCCTGGCGCCCCACACCCCGTGGTTCCGCCCGGTCCCCTACGTCGCGCATACTGAAGCGGCCTTCGTCCGCCCGACCGATTGCCCGCGCCAACTATAGAATGTCACACGCTGCGCCCCGTGCTTTTCCCCGCGGAATGTCCGATGACATTTGGAAAGTCCCCCCCTTACCTCAGCCTCAGTCTGCCGCTGAGCCCGCAGCTGCGGGCTCAGCTTCAGTGCTGCACCTCTGGTATATAAATTCTCCCACAGCGTGCGCTCCCACACGCCAAACAATTGGCGTGTGGGGGGATATCGCATGCGATATCCCCATACACATAATACATACATGTATTATGTGTATGGGGATATACATATCCATCCCCTTGCTCACGTAATCGAATGGGAGGGACCATTTGATTACGTGAGCGAGATATCCATCCCCTCCCTCACGTAATCGAATGGGAGGGACCATTCGATTACATGAGCGAGCCCGCCGAGTCTGATTCCTTTCAGGGATCAGACCGTTGGTTTGGTTGTTTTCAACCAGAACGACCACAAAATCAACCCCAAACAAAAATTACCACCACACACTGATTCAAAAAAAAAAAAATGTGAGTAACAAAAAAAAAAAAAAAAAAAAAAAAAAAAATGAGAAATCAAAAAAATGAGAAAAAAACCAAAAAAAAGGGATTTTTTGGGGTTTAATTTTGTGGGAGAAAAAAAGCCCACAGGCCCAGGGCTCCAAGACCCAACTGGCCCAAAGACAGGGCCCAATGGCCATAAGAAGGGGCCCGCCTCTGCCCATCACCTCCGGTGGGCCCACAGGCCCACGTTGATGCTCCAAAGGGGCAATAAAACATTCAAAGGGGCCATTCAAACCCCCCAGGCAGCTCAAAGGGCCCCATATAAGCCCCAGACGCGCACCATCCCCCCCAAAAGTGGCCCAATGGGCCCATCTCAAACACAATCAATCCCCCACATCTCTTCCAATTTTTTTTAAGAATTTTTTTTACCATAGATATAGTAACACGTGCTGACATACTCTCCCATTCAAATGCTAACAGATTCCGCACAAATCACCAATTTGACTTCAGCAATCAACAATGTCTTCACATCAGACCAGTGAACTAGGACATGAGATTCATTCCTTTATTTTGTGTATAATATAAGTCCCTGGCTCACTCCCACCCACCCTCCCACCATTACACAGGTTTGGATCTCTGGGAAAAATGCACAGAGCTGGCGCGGCACCCTGCGTTGAAACCAGATGAACGTGAAAACCTGGAGAATTGGGCCTCTAAAATAAAGGCTGAACACAAGCAGTCAGACGATGAGAATGACAAGGTCTCCAGAACCCCGGCCCCGGCTAGAAACACCTTAGGCGCCACTAGGCCTGCTCCACCAAAGTCCCACCCACACCCTGAATTTGCAACCGACTCAATGGCATACTTATATACACACACTCCTGATCCCCTACCTCCTGCAACCAACCCAATCCCCACGCTCAATCAATTTGCAAACCAAATCAACAAGGATGTTCAATATGGCCAGCCCAACACAACAAACCCAGCTGATGGATCCCCATGTTGAAGCGGAGAGATGCGGACAGATGTCGAAGGCCACAATACAACCCTCAACACCTTTGGCCAGTCTCTCCTTCAAAGCGTACAAACGGCCCAACAACTCATTGGCCAGAGGTCCTCCAAAGCCCCCAATGCGGAGGGGAGACAAGAAATTAACAATCCAGCCTTCCGGGACACCTCTGAAGACCCTGATGCAGAGGGTGAAACAGATGACTCTGAAGATGGTGCAGAAGACAAGCAAGTCCTCCAAAGATTCATTCATGGACGTCCCAAACCTACCTTCCACCAGGAGCCAGTCCATGAACCGGTGCCACAACAAACCCGATATCGCTATGACATGGTATGAATTGAAGATCCTACGGTTGAAGACCCTACAAGCAAAAAGGCGCGCCTGGACAACTCTGCTTCTTCTTCTAAAAATACAGGCCCCATGTATAATCTCTTCACCCCTCATCCCACCTCTCACAAATTCATCACTGCGCAATCACTGCAAGGCCTCAGAATTCCACGGAACCCCCCTGTTGCTGGGCCATCAACAGTCAAGCCACCTACCCAAAGACCACCGGGAGAATCAATTCCTCCTCCCCCTGTCCTGACGCCTCCTTGTAAGTCACTCCCCATTGCTTATGCACACCCATCTTGTAATTAACATCCCTCCTTTGGGCACAGCTATGGGTCTATTTATCCCTGGCCCAATGCTTCCAAAAGCATTGGCAGATGATTTGAATGAAAATTTGGCGGGTGGAATTGCGTGTTCACACCGTTCAGCCAAGAAAATGATTGAAAACATAGCATTCATCCTCACACACCTTCGCTCAATGGTCACACCACATCCAACAATGCCACAGGAGTTCAGCCGAGTTGTTTGGAGGGAAGTGGATACACTTCTGAAGGCATGCAAATCTAGTAATTAATCACTTTTTTTCTCACTTGTTCATACATCACAAAGGCTGATATTTGTGTGGTATGCAGAGAGAATTCTTAACCCCACTCAAACTGGTGCTCTCTCTCTGATAACTCCTGAAGTTGTGAACATGGCGCAGCCCGAGGCTTCCCAGGAGAACCGGAAGGCGCCGCCATCCAAACGTGTCCAGACCCACACACTTGCGGCAAATCTAGCCGGTCACTTTTCTCCAAGTGAGCATGCTTATACCCGGCTTAAAAGTGCTTTGCAAGACTGCTGGGCCCTTTGACACATGGAGCAACGGGGCAGTGAATGGCAGCCTCTCCCCCTGGACGAATCTTTGGTGCATACTGCCCATCTTGCATTCCAACGAACTTATGAAAACCTTGGAAGTCACGCAAAGGATGGATCAAGCCCGCAACCAAACACCTCCGGTCTCAAGGTCCTTGGTCTATACTTCACGGGGGCTATGTCAGCCTTGTGTTACATCTGCGGTCTCCAGGCACCAACAAGACCAAAGTATAAAAAGCTTGATGAGTGGTCAACATTAAACACGCGGGAGCAAATGCGGATGCTTGCTGGTCTCCTGGTTTTTGGTCCAACAACCGCCTTTGTCACTAACAAATACGGGTCCGAACGTCCAACTACTTCAAATGCTTCGGCCTTATTGGAATTTGGCGCCAATGTTCTGAAACATAAGGTTGATAGTGGTAATACTTCAGTGATGCCTCACGGGACTTTGGATAACCTCCGATTATACTTTCTCAACTTTTTGTGCTCCATGGGATTTAACCGGATTGGTCATGATGGTTTGCCAATGGTTGATTGGAAAAAAACCCATGAAGAGTTTCACAAATGTTTTTCTATTCAAAACCTCCAAATTTTGTTTTCCCAAGATATAGAAATAGCTGTAGCCAACTACCACTTCTGATATATGTACCGGGGGTTGTTTTTTCTTTGGTTTCCCTTTTATTTCTCATTCACATGCCCTTGAGTTGTAATTTCCACCACTGTCTTGCTCATCCACTTGAATGAAACATCAGAATTAAGTGTTTTTTGAAATATAACCCAAACAGAGTATTATTAATAGGCATCCAAGGAGTACTCATGTGGGTTTGTGGTTTCTACCTTATTGAAGGTAGGTTGTGGCCAATTCTTGATGATATATCAGCATTAAACTATAGATTATCCAGAATTGGGCTATTGGGATTCCTTAGTGGTATCATAATTATTATAGGGCATTAAGGAACAAACCCGGGTTTTCCGCGTTTACACACAGTTTTACGCAGCAGCAACCTCAAATTTGCTGCGCAGCACACCCGGTTTTCCGCTTTTAAACTCTTTTTTTTTATTTATTTTTTTGCGGGCGGATTTTGATTTTTTTTCAACATTTGAAAAATGTTTAATATACTACCAGGGGTGTAGAAATTTATGGTAATTTTTATTTCCCAAAAAAACAATGTCTTCTATTTTTTTTTGCCCATTACATATCAGTTCAGGAATGTAATTCAGGCGTATATTCACCATTTGTAAGCATTAGGGGGTATCAAATATGACCAAATCCACGATTATCTAATCAACGGGTTTCACGAAATCCACGATTATGAAACCAGTGGATAAAAATTCCAAATAATGCCATTATTTGCACTAGACGTGTCAAGTATCAACAACAAAAACCCCAATATAATTACAAAAACCACGATCCCCCACATTTCAACCAATCACAACTCAGGATACAAACTTGCAATATACAACCCCAATACAATCAATAATCCTCCACGTTTCAACCCCAACCAAAAATAAATCGTTGCCAATAAAACTCCCAATACAATCAATAATCCTCCACGATTCAACCCCCACCAACAGTAAATCGTTGCCAATACAACTCCACCCAGTCACAGACCCAAACTTGTTCTTCAGTTTTCCTCAAAATTTGGTAAGTTTAGTCAATTATAAACTTGATTGCAGACAAAACATTAATCGATCATTCCCTGATCCCAGAACGATGCCTATCAAAAAAACGAATAAATTCATCACTGGAAAAGGAAAAGTGATACCAAAGACGTCAGCAAGCAGGAAGAAACCCATCAAGAAGCGAGCACAACATGTCTCTGACGATGATACAACCGGAAAAACTTCTTCTCACCTAAAGAAGGACGACTTCCTCATAATCATCGACTGGCTCAAAATCCAAAAGAATTACGATTTGTGCTTTGGAACTGGTAAGGCACCGGCGGTTGGAAGGCCAGCCAAAGGGAAGATTAATGGATTCGAGCTTATGGCAATCAATCTGAGAAATCAATCCCTTTCACAAATCAAACTAACGGCCAGGCAGATGAAAGATTGTTTTAACAGCTACAAGGACAAGTACAAGAAAACACATACCCAATCCCTCTCCACTGGCTTTGGACTCACCAATGAAGACCGCTCGGCAGGAATTGTCACCATTGACGAGAAGCTTGAAAAAATGTGTCCACATTTCCATTCTATGCATCAGCTGATGGGTAAGAAACCGTTTGTGACGCCCTTGTACAAAGTCGATGCCCAAAACGGTGATGAGAGCTCTGACTCTTCTGGTCCCGAGGCCATAAACTTGGACAAAAATGTTGATAAAGATGACTCAGATAATGTATCTGTGGATTCCAATAACTCTAGGGCTCCAGTTGTAAGATCGATCAGTTGTTTCATTGTCTTTTTTGATAATTGCTAATATATTCAATATTGTTTATACGTGATGACTCAGTCAGCAATCTTGGAACCTTTAGAAACTGGTGAGAATAGGTCTGAAGGAGGCAGGGACGGTGAAGAGGTGTGTTTGAATTTCTTTTTATCACTTATGCCATTTCTTCTTCAAACGATTGACCTTGCCACTAAATAATTTAGGAAAGAGTTGGACCAGCCAGTGTTTGTGACAATCCGTCAGATGAAAATGAAGCGGCAATCCTGGTTTGTTATTGGATTAATTAATCACTGTTGTTCGATTGATTAGCTAAAGCCCCATTTCTTCCCATGTTTGACATTAGCAAGGACAGGAAGCAAGTATTCGTCCTAGTGGAATGGTTAAATCATCTAAGCGCTATCGAAGGGCTGTGGATTCCCTCACTGCCCAAGAAAGGGCCCTTGACACAAGTGATTCAGAGGATTACTGTCCATCTGATGCTCGAGAAGATACTCAGTCACCCTGCAAGAAGAAGAAAAACAAATCATGCACCACTTTGACACCTAACGACGCTGCATTGGATTCTCCTGCAAATTCAAGTAAACCGTTGCCAACTCAAACACCCAAGGAAAAGCGAAGGGCATCCAACAGTGCCAATATCAATCCTAAGAGCCGATCAACCTCAGGGCCCAGCACACCCAATCCTTTTTCTCAATATGAAGAGTATGTGTTGAAGAGGGATGAAGGCCAGTTGGAGATGTAATCCTTGTTCCAATTTTATTAACTGACATGCTTCTTCAACTTATTCTTTATTAGGAAAGTCACAAGTGGCTCGAGACACCCTCAGTTTTGAGATGTTGAAGTTTGAACGACAGGTCAACAACGATAATAAGGGGGTCGAGTTGGAGGAAAGGAAATTCAACCACTCAATTGAACTTGAGGAGAAGAAGTGGGAACATGGAGTTAAATTAGAGGAAAAGAAGTGGGATCAAGGAATAAAATTAGACGAGAGGAAATTAGACTGGGAAAGGGAGGAGAAGGATAAGGACAGAAGGTTTGAGATGGCCAAGATGGAACGTTTGGCTTGTCAGGAGCACATTGGTAAGAAGTATGACCTGGTGACTCAGTGTGTAGCTCATGGGAAGAGTACAGAAGAGATTGAACGCTTGGCAAATTTATTCAAATAGTCCACCTTTTTTGGCTTTGTTCGCACCCAACAAATCATTTGAAACATTGCATGTTACACGTTAGAAAGAAAATAAAAAAAAGCAAACTATCGATTATATTTCAAAGAGTTATCTAAAATAGCATCCATATCTCTAATAGTCCAGTTGCTTTTATTTGGATTATTAATATAGTGACCATCTCTAATAAGCTGAATGGCTTTTTGGGTTTTCTTGGGCAGTTGGCAAGATAACCCCATTCGTGTATGTGAAGAGTTGGGAGCAGTTTTTGAGGGAAGAGTCAGGTGAGAATAAGAAGTGGCTTTCCATGCACACTCAACTATACCATCAAATCCTGCAAAGTTGATGCCACAAGAATCGTCTGGAAACACAAATTCACCTCCAGTGACTTGAAGATTATTCTCAACTAGCTTCCCAGTGTGTTTCTCAATGGGAATCCATAGGACAAAGCTGAAGGGTGAAGAATTGGTGTCTTGGTGTGGCGTGTTTGCAAACTGGCCAAGGGTAAACGACAGGTGTGAGGTGAATCCTTTGCGGTGGGCTGAATATTGGGGAGCTAGTCCAGGGGCTTTGAGTCGAATGTGTTGTTTCTGGACCTCACGGAATAGGGGTTTGGATACAGATCGGAAGCACCGGCCAAGAAACTTATCTATTTGTGGAACATCCTTTTGAAGCGCTTCATAACCATGTCGATCTGTAGCAACTTTGGAAGAAATGCCTGTTATACCAATTTGGGATTGTGCCTCGTAACCTTTTCGCCATCCCAGACTGTACATTTCACCTGAGTATGCTGGTCCGTTGGATTTATTGGAATTTTGGAATTTGGCCTGCTGGATGAGATGTTGGCTGAGATTTTGGTATTGTTCTTTGAGTTTTGCATCCATGGTTGAGAATGGTCGGAACTTTACCACAGCAATAACGTTCTTACGAGCTCCATCGGCCCAGCAGATAAAGGACTTGTTGAAGAATCGGATGTTGGCATTTGGATTGGGGTTGGAGATGTGGACTGGAATATGGGACTGGCCAGCAAGATGTACATTGGCCCTTTGACGGCGATGAGATCGAGTGGCGGCTTTGTACTTTTTCCGCTTCCTTTGATTTTTACTGAGATGTGATTGCGGAGCCAGACAAGAACCTTCTGCTTCATTGAACCCTTTGCTTCCACCTATATCTTGTTCTCGATAGTGATCACATCGGCGATAGATTTGACAAATTACGCAACACTTGGATTCCATCTGAGACATGTTAGGAGGCACGTGGGGATTTGGATTGGAGTGTTGCTTGCAAGTAGGTGGGCGAGGTGGACGGCTGAGTTTGACTTTCTTCAAGGATAAATCTGATGATTCTGAATCGTGGTCACTGCTTTCATTGTTGGTAGAGCCAGCGTCTGAGAAGGTGCTATCTGAATCCAAATTGTACGTTGAAACGGGAGGTGACGGCGGCTCCTCATGGTGGGAATCATCCCCTCCTTGCTCCTCACTAATGTGCTGTGACTGTTCTAGATCAAGAGGAATAGCACACCACCAATGGACGTTACAGTTCGTACTTGATCTTTGAACAGTCAGCGGCACATCAGCTTGGATTGGGGAGGGGGTGGGCCAGGACGCCACTCTTATGTGTTGATTACAGCTGACTTTGCCACGAATGTTGGTTGTATCCTCTTCGGCAATTTCTGAATTACTGTATGTGATATTATTAGTCTTACATGAATTGGCTGATTTGGGTAGAAGCTCAACCAGGGATTTCCGGGGCAGATAAAATTTCAAGGAGGATGGTTTGGATGTGTGCAAAGAAGAAGAGGCTGAGTGGTGTCCACTGGTCCTTTCTTGACTAAAAAAAGAATTGGTCAGGAAATCATTACTGGTGATTTTAAGAAAAGCCAGAGAGACAAACGTCATGATGTTGTCAACAATGTATTGATAAAGTTCCTCTCCATGCCTCTTAAACCAGTCACCTTTAATCTGTTTGGCAATGGCGACTGAAACGTCCTCGATAATCTTCTGGTGATGACATTGAACAGAGCGGTCACGTCCGAAAAGTTTTGGTTTCCACGAAACCATCACCGGCTCGTTTTCGTTAACATCGCCTTCCTCGTATTCAAAATTGACGATGGAGTAAGATCGGTAGGCGCAACGAACGCAAACTTCCAACGCAGCTGGGGCTACCCACGGATCCGGATGAGCGTAAAATACATCCGAGACAGTGTACTTAGAGTCAACGAGTTCACGAACGACCTCATAGGAGGGTTGGGGCTGGCCACGGTTGGCCTCACCGTAAACGGTTGGTTGGAGCGAAGTCTTGACAATTGATTCCATCTGTCCTAGTCGTTCTTCCAATGAAGGTAGCTGGCAGTGAATCAGGACTTCCTTGGCCTTGAGGGCGACTTTGGAAGCGGCCTTGGAATCCAGCTGAGCCAATTGGCTCAAACTTTCATGGAAAGTCGTTTCGACTGCTGCTCGGGAAGCGGTCTTACTAACAATATCCAAGACAGCAAGAATCAATTGGTTCTTGGAGCTGCACTTGGAGTGAGACAAGACTAATCGAACTACTTCATCCAACAAATCTTGATTTTGATCCCTAAGCTGCAGTATGATATCGTCCTCCTGGTTGGAGCTGAAGATGCTCTCGACGCTGTAGTAAGCCCCCATGAGCTCGGATAGAGTCAAATAGCCATGGGATTTAAGGCCACCCTTAAATCGGTTTATCACGTCTGACAATGGGGTTAAAGTGTTGAGAACTGTTTGGCGATCCTGCGGGCGAATTCCGTCGTCCAAGAATGAGTCAATGACTTTCTTCAAGCGAGTGGATGGGAATTCGGAGCCCTTGCTGTGAGCAGCTTCCAGCGTTGATCGAATGGATGCTTTGAGTTTTGCAGGCATTCTACCCGATAGTGTAGACAGAATGGCGGTGACACGTCCGTAAGGCAGTTCGGGATCTTCAAGGACTAGCATGAGATCCTTCAGCGTACTTTGCATGACGGAGGCGTTGTCGTAGCCATCAAGGATATCGTAGAGGATCTTGAGAAGACTGTCGTACTGCTGGTGCGGCTTAGAGCCAACAATACTGGGTAGTCCCATCGGTGGCAGTTGTCCTGCGAAAGGTTGGGCATGTTTGACACGGCTGGGGTCATCCAAACGAGGGATCAGTGCTGTGACACAAATCGCTGCGAGAGTGAGTGATCAACTTACTTGATCAGATATTTGTTGGTTGAAGCTTCATAAAGAAACTTGATACCATTGAGACTGTTTGCAAGGTTTCCAAAATCTTCGGCGCCATCGGAGGTGTAGGGCATCTTGGCTTTCTGATTGTCTGAATTGAGAACCAAGTGAGAGAAGAGATACTTGAAGATGATAAAACCTGGATAAAGAGATGGGTAATTTGAGAACAACCAAACAAGCAAGTGATTGATAATATAAAAAAAGCTTCAGTGTCAATATTCCCATGAGACAATCAGGAGGAAGAGGCATCAAACCGGAGCCAAGTTAGAGACTACCCACAATTGTTTCAAGCGGGCCGGGGCAGCCGAGCCGAGAGCAGGTCAGGAGTTTTTGAAACCAACCAGGTTGAGAGGCACACGAGGTCCGGAAATAGATAAGGGGTGCCACTCAGATGGGCTAGTGCAGTATGAAAAGTATCAGGTGCCAAGGGTGGATCTTGGCACTTGTTTGAGAAGCCTCGTTCTGGTTCAGAGGTTCATTGGCAAAAAAAATCAACCCGTGTTGTATCCTGTACCGTTGATGGCTTGAAAGTGGTCCAAGCCATCAACGGTACAGAATTGTTGGCCTGTTTGATACCTTCATGACAATATCGAACCGTTTCAGCTAGCTCAGGGACCTTGGCCTGATGAACCAACTTGGTCAATAGGTTGGCCATCGGTTCGTCGACAGCATTCTCAAATTTTTAAGCCTGCACCCCAATACATACGTGTCAGTCTCTACCTTGCTCAATTGGTAACACAATTGAGCAAGGAACAACGTAAGAATAAAAGCCCCTACTTACCTTGAGAAGTTCTAGGGGCTTTTGAGAGCCTGTTTGCTTGGTTGAAACCCAAACAAATCCAAAGCAAGCCTGGAATATGTATGGTTGGGTCCTAGAAGCAAAGGACCTGGTCAGTTCTAGTTTGAATTGAGTATCATAAAGATACTACTTTACCTGATAAGATTACCTGATGAGATGGTGGGGGTTCTTAAGGTACTTCAGAGAAAACTTCCCATATGTAGAGATGTTTGCCCTTACGTGTGCAAGAAAAAAGCAAGCTCAAACGTATTTTGATCCAACACCATTTTCCAAAAAGGCACTGATGAGTGTAAAAAGGTTATTGATTTGAATGGCATTCAAGAAGAGAAGAGAACAAAGATCTGTAATGAAGCAGAGAAATCAAGAAAAATTAGCACTGCGAGGAAACCAAATCAAAAGCAAGAGTCAGAAAGCTGGAAGTGTATTGTTCTGCAAGTCAATGTTGAATTTGATTCACCTTAGTTGAAGAGTGCAAGCGTTATGGGGCGTAACAGTCCTCGTAATCCATCGTTACTAGATTCAACGTTTTCCAACAAGGCCGGGGCTGCTTCTGGTTCCTCCTCATTGTAAAGTTCATGCCACTGATCCTTGAGGTCAGCTAGAAGATTATGCAGAACAATGCAGGTGATGATCCACTTGACCGTTGCCTTCATCTCACGAGGGTTCCTGATTTGTGATCGAATTTCTCGCAAACTGGCAAATCGACCCTTTAGAATACCAATGGCATGTTCAATCCGTACTCTTGATTGGGCTAGATGGTAATTGAAATCCACATTCTCAGGTATAAGTAAGTCAGAACCTTTGTAGGCTGGAACAGTATGTTGATCACTTGAATAAGCAGAGTCGGCCAGGAGGAATTGGTGTTGGTCAAAGAATTGTTCTGGATTTTGAGCAAGCTTCATATTAGAGAAGACGTAACAATCGTGACAGGATCCTGGGTAGCCTGCAAGGTACGATATGAACTTTTTGTTTATGTCACAAACAAGAGTGACCGAAATAGAGTAACTGTTTTGAAAGCAAACAACACATCAGCTCAGAATTGGTAAAATAGTGGAACCAATGCAAACGATCCAACCGTTTTTTTCGATCCCAGTAGTGGTTACCGTCCACCGGAGGCTTTTGACTCAGTGGAATGGTTGTTCCATCAACAAAGCCAACACATCCAGGGAAGCCTTCATCTTGCATGACCTGAGATGATTCCATACGTTCTTCTTGAGTCGGCCATGATACCAAGTGCGAGCGCATTTGATAAAGAATCTTGATCACCCGACATGTGTAAAGGTTGATTGTTCCATAGCCAACTTGGAAGAGATTCTTGAGTCTGAAAACCGCAGCACCGTTTCCGTTTGATCCAAGACGGCACATAGCAATAGCAAGTTGGACTGATGGGTCTCGTTGAGGATTCTGAGAGGAGTTGTGAAAGATTGGATTTGACTCAATCAGTTGAAGAAGATTGAGGAAACATGGGAACGACATTCGAAAAAGCTGGAGGAAGCATGATTGAGGAAGTTCTTGAATGATTGAAAGGTCATATCGAGGATGGAATCGTGTAGTGGTGCCTCTGGCATTGAGGTATCGTTTCTGGAGTTTTGATCGACAATAACGGTAGAAATCTTCAAGACCTGAGTCTTCGTTATCTGAGTCGAAAATCAATACTGTTGCAGCAGAGTTGGCCGCTTGAAATAGTTGCTTGTGTTGAGAGGGTGCTTGTCGCATGATTGGTTGAGGTGAGGTGTGATGTTTGCTTGGTTTGACAAGAGGAAATGGATTGAACGGTGCAGCGTGAGCTGATGAGAGATGTGATTTAATTGGGTTATTTTGGAAATGAAGGATTTGGATGGAAAACCAGGGTTTTTCATTTTCAAAATCCGTTCGGTTTTTAGCTACCCCTTTTTGAAAACCCGTTGATTAGAAATTGTGGATTTGGCAATTTCTAATCAACGGGTTTTAATGGTGGATTTCGTCATATTTGATACCCCCTATTTTCTAGCTGTTATCAGTAGTGTTGATAACAATTTCTCTTTCTTATACGTATTCTTTGTGTGCTAATAAATTATTAACTTGCAATTATGTCTCTTGCTTTTTATTTTATCTATTTATTTTATTCATTTCATTTATTCTAGGGCATTAATAAAAAAACCCAGTTTTTCCACATTTACACCCAGTTTTCCGCATTTACACCCGGTTGTTGGTTATATAATAAACAACATGTAACACTCCAAAGCATCATGCAATGTACCATACCTCTGTGTATAATTGTATTTCCATTTCTTTGTCATGAAATCTGATAAGAAGTTAATTTTATAATCAGTATTTGTTTCCAATGAATTCTGCACCCTCTAAAGTGTATGAATCCATTTAAAAACTCCCTGAATATCTTGAAAGACAGACGCGAAGGTGTTTGGAAATAAATTGAGTCCAAAAATCATCAAAATCCAACCAGTGATTTAAAAAAAAAAACTGTTATTCACATTAAATTCTACACCCCTTAAAGTGCTTAGAAAAAGTTTAAAAAATGTGAAAATGTTGAGAAATCCTGGAAATTAAGCTGTGAGGATTTCTTATGAAAAAACCGGCGGGATTGGCCAAAAAAATGGAAGACATGGTTTTTTTGCAAAATAAAAATTACCATAAAATTCTAAATCCCTGTAAGTATGAGAAATACATTTAAAACTTTGAGAAATAATGAAAATCCGCCCGCAAAAAATTGAATTAAAAAAAAACCGGGTGGATTGGCCAAAACAAATAGAAGACACAGTTTTGTTGCAAATTAAAAATTACCACAAAATTCCACACCCCTTTAAGTATAATAAATAAATTTAAAATTTTGATAAATAAATAATGTTTACTGGTTTTACTTATTTAAAATGCCGCCCTCCACATTTTTGTTTTGTTTTGTTTTGTTTATATTCCTTGTTTTGATTGTTTGTTTTATTTGTTTTAAATAAAATATCAAATGAGGATGATTGGGGAGGTCACGTTCATCAAATGCCGCGCTCCACGTGCTATTTGCATCAAAGTTAACAATACAAAAAACCCGGTGTAAATGCGGAAAACCGGGTGCACTGCGCAGCCGCAGCTGCGCAGAAAAGCGGGTGTAAACGCAGAAAAACTGGGTTTTTTGATTAATGCCCTTATTATATTAAAGGCCCTTTTATTAATATTAATAAAATATTAACTTATCATTGCGTATGTGTCATTTGTTATTGTCACATCTTATGAGTATTATTTATTATCATAGAGTAACCTGAATTATTCATGTGTTAGTTAATCAACGTATTATTAATTTAAGTATATCATTTATTGTAAAGATTGATTGTAGTTTAATCATACTATATTATCACTCTGTTATTTATTATCACAGAGTAGCCTGAATTATTCATGTGTTAGTTAATCAAGGTATTATTAATTTAAGTATATTTAAATTAAGTATATTATTTATTGTAAAGATTGTAGTTTAATAATACTATGTTATCACTTCTTAAAGTCATAATGATGAATTAATAATACTAATAATATTCACTAGAGATCTTAAAGGAATAATATTAAAGAATAATAAGAATGGTAAATATTAATAAGGATAATAATAATTATTGTTACTTGCAGTAACTTGGTAAATTTAATCATTTAGGTATCAATGAGTGAAGAGTAGTGGAAGGGGAAACACAGTCTAGCCAAGCAGCTGCTGGGCTCTTGTGAAATAACCGGGAGACTTTAGGGAGAGGAAAGGGAATCGTGGGGGTCCGCTTGACTATCACACGTATCCAATGATTATCATTGAAAAATGATAAGAAGAGGGCTGGCAGCGGTTTAGGGTCCGGGGGAACAGTGGCGGGAATATATGTGGTGCTCCCGCCTGTTCTGCTGAGGAAGACAAATGGCCGGTTATACGCATTGGCCAGAATTGGTCCCACATCCAACTTGCTCATCCATTTGTTCATGGGGACTGATCCACGTGGGTCAGTCACCTGAACACGTCCGTAAGCGCGGTCGAATTCTGAAGGCCCCCCAAGGTATCTTGTCCAATGTGCCTTGTTCTTTTCCATCTCTTCTAACACATCCTTTCGCACTTGGTACCACCCATTGGCCTTAGCGTAGGGACCCTCTGGTCTATCTGCTGCCAATGCATGTGCCACACATGCATAACCACAGTTCCCATCACCTGCAGGGTTATAAGTGGAATGCAGGTATTTTAAGATCCATGGTGGAAGCTCCACCTGACAAGAATGATGAGAAGTTGGTTATCAGTTAGAGTCAGTGCATTCCTCCTTGTCCGTGTCAAGCTTGAGTCACTCACTGCAACATCAGGGTTGGTATTCCCCTGGCTTGTTTCGCCAGTCTTGGGTGCAACCTCAGCATCTACATTCCGGTCCTATGAAACATACAATGGAATCGGACCCTGATAATCTAATGTCAAAGTTATAGTACTTACCTTGGCTGTCGGGGGTGAATGTAGCCTGGCCTCACCCAGCAACTGATCATGAGAGCTTGAGGCTTTTCTTGAGGCTTCTGGAGGTGACAGCAGCTTTTCCTCATCCTGCATCTCAATAGATGAGGAGGAATCCACTGGGGGATCAGTTTCTTCATCTGATTGCCCACCTTGTGCGTCAGATTCTGCAACTGATTCCCCATCTGTGGCATCAGATTCTTCTTCTGATGCCCCATGTGGGGCATCAGATTCTTCATCTGATTCCCCATCTGGGGCATCAGAATCTTCATCTGAAACTGCATCTGCAGAATCAGAATCTTCATCTGTTACACCATCCTTACTACCATACTTGGGCTGCCACGTTTCCTCGCGCCGTGATGTTCCTGAACTGGAAGACCCCCAATTCCGTTTCCCAATAGTAAGGCTGCCAATTCGTGGGGGGTGAGTTCTCTTGACTGCTTAGTAAGTCCATCAGTTATCAGCCTCTTAAAAAGACATGCAATAAAGTTGCTTACGCATGAGTGTCTCCACACTGGGTAGCTCATCCAGGTCCCCAGAGGAAGAAGCTGAGGTGTCCAATGGAGCCTGCGCGCGCTTGGACTGTCGCTTACCCCCTTTTCCTTTTGATACACCGGCCTTCTGTCTTGCTTTCCTTGCCTGCGCCTTTTGGATTTGCGCTTCCACAATTTCTGCATGGGTGTCATCGCGCTTTTGAACTCGCCCACTACCCTTTCTCTTCTTCCACGGCCTTTCCAGTTTGTGTTTCACTCGGATAGGATCAGGCTCTGCAAGCGGAACCACGTGTGTGTTTGCATGGACCCTTCGTAATTTTTTCATTGTTGCTTCTAACGCCGAGGGGTGGTGGGACGCCAAGATCTCCTGCTTGAAATCCTCAAAATCGTTGTCAAAGTCGTACAGTGGTTCATCAAGAGCCTGCAATGAACATAGATGAAGATTAGCTAGGAGGGACATGAACAAGTCATACATCAGGAGGACTCACTGGACCGTCAGGGTTATAGGCCAGATGCCACTGGACATGGAAATCAGAAGGCTCCACATCTCCCTTCCCCTGGACCAAACATTCAATAGTGTGCGAACACAGAATGCCCAAGCCAGCCTGGAAATTACCTTTGCATTGAAGGCTGGGATCCCCAGGCTTGGATTTCTTCATCTTGATGAACTTGTTGTACTGAGACAAGGCCAACTGGAGCGCATGACAGGAGATTTTGCAGCTGAGGGACTTGAAGGCATTTGGTAGTCCGGTTAATCCCTTCTGTAACTCGTGTGCCTGGTTCGTGTGGGCTGTGTCAAGTTGTCGGTCCACTGCTGCAGCAATTGTAATGAAAAGTGTTGCAAAGTCGCACCTAGCCGACGTCACATAGGTTTTCAGCCAGCTGTGGGCAGATTCACATCGTGACGAAGTCAGATTTCCTAGATGGGGTGTCATTCCGGCCCACGCATTCATGAACTTCTGTCGCTCGCTCCAGACGTTCTTGTACAGGTATTCGTAGAAGTTAGTTTGAGTGACTAGGTACCGTGTCAGCTGAGCCCACTTTGAGTTGCAGGTGTCCTCATTGGGGGCATGTGCGACCTCATGCCAGAGCCTCATGAATTTGGCCCATTCTTCGCCATCGCCAGCAAAGGCTTGCTTGCAGTTTGTCACAATGTTCCGATCAATGTGCCACATGCACAAGTTTGCGGTTGCATTCGGAAAGTGCTTTGAGATAGCATTACGCAGTGCCGATTCCCTGTCTGTCACAAAGACCTTTGGCGCGTGGTCAGCGTCCCATATAGATCTATGGGTATCACACAGGCACCGGAGTACAGTCATTTTATGATGAGAATAGGTGATTAGGCAAATATACCACCCACTTCAACTTATCAAGAGCCCATGAGTAGGCCTCATTCTTCTCGTTTTGCATCAAACAAAAACCAATCGAAAAACTGTGATTGGTTGCAGTTTGGCCAACCACATGCAGCAGGGGGTAGTTGTTCAGGTTTGTCTTGTAAGTGCAGTCAATGTTGACCACATGGTGGAACCTGCGAGCAAGAAGCAACAATCCTGGGTGCGCAAACCACAAGTAAAGGAGCTTGCCGTCTGTGTTGTAAACGTCCTCGTGTGTCCAATTGGATTCGTTGAGGCAATGTAGGAGGTACTTGATTGGGGTGTTGCCAGCCCTCTTCTCTGCCCTCAGTGCCTGCTTTGTGTTGTATATCGTCCTGTTGGTTACAAACCTTCCCTCACTGCTAGTAAGGAGTCTAGCGATTGCCTGGGGTTGCATTCCAAGAGACGATAAGCGAGCAACCTCAGTTTGGCCTTCGACAGAGAGCTTCTTGTGGATGACTACATGTTCCAGATCGATTGGACCATGATTGTGCTCAATCGTCTTTCGGCATCGGAGTTCCCATGGTGCATCCTTGAGTTTTACTGAAGTCGGTTTGTGGCCGGATATTTGAAGCAGCACCCCAGTCGCTTATTCCTAGACTCTCAAAACCGGATAGCATCAACTGAGGTTTGGTCTTCCCCGGCAACTGTGCATGCAAAGTAGATGTTCTTGTCCCGCTTGGAAGCACAAACTTTCAGAGCGTAACCATGCTCGTGGGCCCATGTGGTGACAAAGTGTTTGAGATCAGTGACACATGTGAAAAGGAATTCGGGTGGTGCATCCATTGCATCTGGAAACACAAGCAGTTCAGCCAGTCTGCCTCAAGTGGGCGAATTAAGAAACTAGAAGAACTTACTGCCAACTGAATAATCATAAGATTGTACATCTTCAGATTTCATCAACACTTTATGCGGTTGATTGGCGGCGGGTAACATTGCGGGGGCCAGCGGTGAAAGTCCTAAAGGATTGAGAGGGTATACTGGAAGATTGACTAGGTAAACATGAGGTCTTGGTCAGATGAAAACAAGGTGGAGAAATATTTGAAGACTCACCTTCAGCCACAGTTTGAGGGACTTGAGGGCTGAAAGTTGCAGGGGGAAACGGTTGAGGGCTGGGTGGTGCAGGGTGATACCTGCCGGGAGATGTAGTCGTGACGCTTGGGTATTTTACTGGAAGATTGTGCAGGTAAACATTAGTTCTTGGTAATATGAAAACAAAGTGGAGAAGTATTTGAAAACTCACCTTCAGCCACAGTTTGAAGGACTTGAGGGCTGAACGTTGCTGGGGGAAACTGTTGAGGACTTGGTTGTGCAGGTGGCCAAATTTGAGGGCTAAATGGCGCAGAGGAGGTTATTTCCCCCAGAGATGGCTGCATATCTTGCATGACGGGTATGGAAGGGACTTGATTTGTCTGCGGCGGAGCGGGCACTGATGGTTGGCCAACGGGGAAATTGTGAGAGGTTGGCAGGCCTTGGAAGTGAGTGGGTCCAAGAGTGAATGGGTTGGCCGGGTGGGACAATGGTTGGGGTCCCGGCTGCCAGTAGTTTGAGATTTGTGGTGCTTGATGGGATTGCAGAAACGGATGGGATGGTGGGGCTTGAGTTACATGAGGTGGTGCGTAGAGGGCTGGCTGAGCCAGATAGGATGGTTGGGCTGGATCAAGCTGATGGGTAGAGGCTGGAGGTTGATTGTGATAGTGGGTGAATTGAGGCAATTGTACCTCATATGGGCGGAACACAGGCTGCGCTATGGGGTGGGCTGGGGGGACAGGGTTTGGCTGGATTGCCAGTCTGTAGTTGTTGTCATTGAAGCTGTAGGTGGCTGGGTGGGCTGAGGGGACAGTAAGGGGCTGGGGGGCTTGGCCATATTGGTTGCTTGGGTAGCCATAGTTAGTTGCTAGGTGGCCTGATTGATTGATTGGAGCTGCAGGTTGGCCAAGCACGTATGAATTTCCATACGCAGAGGTTTGATTTTGATACATGTTACCAAGTGGGGCGTGAGGGTGATGGTTGGGGTCAACCTCATAGAATCCGTATGGGTGTGGAGGCTGATTGCTTGAGGAGTTGGATGACCGGTGTGAGACATCGTTTGCTGCTGATTTGGTGAATTGTGCGGAATCTGTTTGCATTTGAATGCGAGAGTTTGTCAGCACATGGTACTATATTTACGGTGAAAAAAAATAGAAATAGGAAGAGATGTGTTTGGGATGGGCCACTTTTGGGGGGGATGGAGTGCGTCTGGGGCTTATACGGGGCCCTTTGAGCTGCCTGGGGGGTTTGAATGGCCCCTTTGAATGTTTTATTGCCCCTTTGGAGCATCAAAGTGGGCCTGTGGGCCCATGGGAGGTGATGGGCAGAGGCGGGCCCCTTCTTACGGCCATTGGGCCCTGTCTTTGGGCCAGTTGGGTGTTGGAGCCCTGGGCCTGTGGGCTTTTCCACAAAATTAAACCCCAAAAAAACCCTTTTTTTTGGTTTTTATGGGGTTTTTTCCTCATTTTTTTACTTCTCATTTTTTGATTTTTTTCTGATTTTTTTGATTTTTTTGATTTTTTTGATTTTTTTGATTTTTTTGATTTTTTGATTTTTTTGATTTTTTTGATTTTTTGATTTTTTTGATTTTTTTTGTTTTTTTTTTTTTTTTTTTTTTTTTTTTTTTTTTTGATTTTTTTGATTTTTTTGATTTTTTTGATTTTTTTGATTTTTTTGATTTTTTTGATTTTTTTGATTTTTTTTTTTTTTTTTTTTTGATTTTTTTTTTTTTTTTTTTTTTTTTTTTTTTTTTTTTTTTTTTTTTTTTTTTTTTTTTTTTTTTTTTTTTTTTTTTTTTTTTTTTTTGTTCTTTTTTGTTTTTTTTTTTTTTTTTTTTCGGATTTTCAGACTCACCGCGTTTGTTGATTGGATCGGAGAGCGGTGGGCGGTGTTTGTTGTGGTTCTGGTTGAAAAAACCAGGACCATAAGCAAGCCCCAGTCCGGAAACAGACTCGGGCTCGCTCACGTAATCGAATGGCCCCTCCCATTCAATTACGTGAGCGGGGGGTGTGTATATCCCATACACATAATACATACATGTATTATGTGTATGGGGATATACATATCCATCCCCCCGCTCACGTAATCGAATGGGAGGGGCCATTCGATTACGTGAGCGTGTGGGCCCCGCACGCCAAACAATTGGCGTGCGGGTCCCACACGCCAAACAATTGGCGTGCGGGTCCCACACGCCAATTTTCTTTGGCGTGCGGGGCCCACACGCCAAAAAAAAAAGGCGTGTGGGAACCGCACGCCATTTTTGGCATGTGGGAACCGCATGCCATTTTGGCGTGTGGGTCTCACACGCCCTTTTTTTTTGGCGTGTAGACCCTACACGCCAAAAAAAATGGGCGTGTAGGCCCCGCACGCCAAAAAAAAATTGGCGTGCGGGCTGGCGTTGGCATGCGCGCTTGGCGTGCGTTTATCAACGCCCGAGCGGGAGCTGTGTTTTTTTTGGTTCTGGTTGAAAAAAACCGGGACCATGAGCGAGCCCCAGTCGGGAATCAGACTTGGGCTCGCTCACGTAATCAAATGGTCCCTCCCATTTGATTACGTGAGTGAGGGGATGGATATGTATATCCCCATACACATAATACTTGTATGTATTATGTGTATGGGGATATCACATGCGATATCCCCCCGCACGCCAAACAATTAGCGTGCGGGGCCTACACGCCAATTATATTTGGCGTGCGGGGCCCACACGCCAAAAAAAAATGGCGTGTGGGAACCACATGCCATTTTTGGCGTGCGGGGCCCACACGCCAAAAAAAATGGCGTGTGGGAACCACATGCCATTTTTGGCGTGCGGGTCTCACACGCCCTTTTTTTTTGGCGTGTAGACCCTACATGCCAAAACAAATGGTGTGTAGGCCCCGCTGTGGTGATCCATTCCACATCATTACCATACTTTTAATAAATTATTTATCACTTATAAACCTCAAATACTTACATATATATACATATAAAACCCAAACCTTACACATATTCATCATTATTATTTCATAATCAGATTCTACACCTCATTTTAACCCTAGTCACTCACTACACCCACCTTCAAAATTCCTCATGGTTCAAGAGTTACAGGCAAACACAGAATAACCCAGCAAGTTACAGTATTAAGCAAGTTATAGAATACAATAAGTACATATTATAAGTAGATATATTTCAGAACATTATACATAAATACATATTATATGAACTGCATAGACACTACATAGACACTACATAACATACACTGCACATGACTAGGCTTTATTCAGTAACATCTTACATCATATCTACTGTACATAAACTCCACCTTCCCACTACTCATCTGTCACTGTCATGACTATTTCATATATGTCACTTTCTCTTCTACTGATCTATCATGTTCTTCCTTTTCCCACCAGCTACATGACATAGCCTTGTTGTTTCCTTCCTCTAGCCTTATGGCTCCTCCTCTTTCTCAGATATATAAGGATACCTGTTCCTCCCTCTTGTTCCCTTATGGACCCCCAGACTTACTAAATTACCCCAACATATACCAACATTACAGATCCCATAAATTAGTATACATATTTAGTAGAGTTACCATCACCCTTAGGAATATATAAATATACATACCAGCTTAAACCTCAATATAAAAGACTGCCCCTCTCTTGCTTGACCCACTTTGACTCCATAGCTACCAACCCTGCCCCACATTATACTTTATATATATACTTTACACAACTCATCCCCCCTTCATCCATTCCTCTCACCTGGTGTGTGTGGTAAACAAGCACATTAGTATTAGTCTTCTAAGAGTAGATATAATTAGCCACACCTTTTATTTTATTCTTAGTGTTACACTCATCCCCTTAGCTTTAGTCAGGAAGGCAGCTCTTATATCAGCACCTTTGTCATAACCTACATTAGTACTAGTGTAGTTATACATATCCCTTCCAAGCTCTATTCTGTCCATTGAGTAGTTCCACACCGCACGCCAAAAAAAATTGGCGTGCGGGTTGGCGTTGGCGTACGCTGTTGGCGTGCGTCTATCAACGCCCCTCATTCATCACTCAGATTCAACAGTAGTCTCCTTTCGAATATAAATACTGTTGTATTTTTTCTCTTCATTCTCTTTTCCTCAGTCAATTATAATAAAAAATTTACGCATCAAATCCTTTGAGTCCAACTTGACCCATTAACTTGAGTTGTGCTCATAGACTTCCTCGAGTAGTATATCTTTGAACTTACCTTCGAACTTATCTTTGAACTTATCTTTGACGACCCTAGCCTCATTTCTCCTTTGCGCTTCGACCAGCTACATCCCCTTAGTACGTTGGGTTGGTCGCATGACAGTATTATAATTAACTCAATCCAACAAACTTACAGACCTTTCCATCTGTGTTTGTTGCTACAACAGCTTCCCTGTTGTAATTTCTTCCGGTAATGCAACGTACTCCTGTTTGAACTAGGTCCCTTGGCCCCGCTGAACACCAGCTCGACCAAGACATTGATTGTCGACGAGCTCAAAGAACTCCAACCAACAGTTAACCCTTGATCGGACAAGTCCCTCCATGCACTCGCAATCGGAATGCTCCCATTGATCCATTGTTGAAACTATCTGATTCGGATGGATCTTCAACTCACCCTGGGGTTTCCACCAATTGAGGTCGCCCTCGAAGACGGGAATCTCCTAGCCAACCACCGCCTCCTTTGGACTCCGAAGATCACAATCAGGTCTCCAATGAATCACCTTTGGCAATATTAGTTGCCCTTGTCCCAGCCTTGAAGAAAACCAAAGGAAGTAGTGGGGTGCCAAAGTTCTGAACCCCTGGAATGAAGGCCCCAGACAAGTTCGACGGCAAAAATTCTTCAAAGTTGCAAGGCTTTTTACAGTCTTGCAAAATTCTTTTCTCTAACGACCCCGCCTCCTTCTCCCTCGATCGACGGAAGGTGTTGTATGCTTCATCTTATTAGGGAGGTTGAGCCTCTCAATGGTACAAACCTTACCTCGAACTCCTTGGCAGCAAGAGTCCGGACTGTATCCTCAACAACTGGGACAGATTCGAACAACAGTTGTTCACCCTGTTCGGGGACCCAAATGAAGTTTGCAATGCGGAGTTCAAACTCAACTCTCTTTTGATGAAGGACACCGGCAAGGCCTTGACGTACATCTCCCAGTTTCGAGTCCTCCAATCGCATATCAACTGGAACGATGCGGCTCTGGCATTTCATTTTGAAAAAGGACTATCGGCCCAAATCACTGATCAGCTCGCTGTCAGTGGTCATCGACTCTCAACACTCCAACAGTTAATTGATCAAACAATTGAGTTGGACAACTGCTATCACAACAAGTCTCGATCCAAGAAGACCGAGGCAACTCATTCAAAATCAGACGAACCTTTGAAGCAATCGTCCAACAAGCCAGCTTCAAAGAAACCTCACCAATCCAAACCCTCAACCTCAACACACCCTCAAGCTCGAACCAAAATGCCTCAAGAGATCAAGAAGGTCCTCAACACCGAGGGTAACCTCAACTCAGAGGAGCGGGCAAGGAGGGAGAAGGATGGGTTATGTATGTATTGTGGGGGAAAGCATCATTTAGATGCTTGTTCAAAAAGAATTGCCCGTGAAGCAGCTAAGTTGTCAAAAAATTAGATTGCAGTTCTCTTAAGACTTACAAAGAAAACTACTCACTTCTTCATTTCCCGCAAGTCAACCTTTGAGCTTTTGAGGCCACTAACAGTGTCCCAAGTTTGAGATTTATCCTTTTTGATTCTTTGAATCAACCTTACAGAGTCCTATTGGATTCTGGAGCTAATTTTTCTTTCATTAGTTCTTCTTTTGCCAAATCACAGTCCCTGTCGCTCACTGAGATACCTATGTTCCCGGTTTTCTTGGTAAGTTCTTTGAAGGACCCCAGCTTTTGTGTCTCAAAGAAGGCAAGGTGGACTTTTCAATTCAAATCTTTCCCCAGCTTCAAATGGGATCTCATAGTCCTGGATGCCCAAGGAATGGATGACACCATACTTGGCCATGACTTCCTGGTTCATTGGAATCCAGATGTTAACTGGAAAGAAGGAGTAATTAACCTTTGAACCAGAGCATCCCAATCAAAAAGACTAACCTCTCTTCTTCCATCAATCAAGACTTATGATCACGGAGTAATTGCTTATTGCTCTAACTTATCTTTCCCATCCTTCTTTGAAGAGAAGGACTTACCTTCATTAAAAGTTTTTTTGTACTCCCTGATCTTGTCTCATCCTCCTTCGACGGCTATACCAAGCCTCAAAGATGATGATGACTTTGAAGACCTCAAAACCATCCAAAAGACACTTACAAGAATTTACCATGAATTTGCTGATGTTTTTTCTCCTATCCGAGTGGATAAACTTCCTCCTCATAGGCCTTATGATCATCAGATTGAACTTACAGGTCCGGCGCCTCCGCCTGGCCCAGTCTATTCTCTTTCGAAGCAGGAATCTTCCGAGCTTTGAGACTACATTGCGGAAAATGTAGGAAAAGGTTTCCTTTGACCAAGCAAGTCAAGTACAGGCTTGCCTGTTCTCTTTGTCCCTAAAAAAGATGGTTCTCTTTGACTTTGTGTTGATTACAGAAAACTGAATAATGTCACTCGTAAGAATGGTTACCCAGTGCCTCCTATGGCCCATCTCTTGACACTTTTTCATGGAGCTACTCACTTCTCAAAGTTTGATCTTCAAGGAGCGTACAATTTGATTTGGATTGCCAAAGGGCATGAATGGCTTACTGCCATGAGAACTTGTTTTGGTAGCTTCAAGTATACTGTAATGCCGTTTGGGCTTTGCAATGCTCCTTCTACTTTTCAGAATTTTGTCAACGATATCTTTGCTGACATTGTTGAAGTATATGTAGTAGTATACCTCAATGATATTCTTGTTTACTCAAAAACCCTTGAAGATCACACTTCCCATATCAAGGAAGTGCTTCGACGGCTTCGAGCTAACAATTTGTTTGTGAAATTATTGAAATGCAAATTTCATAATTCTTTGCTTCACTTTCTCGGGGTTATCGTCTCCACAGACGGTATCGCTATGGACCCTGACAAATGTCAAAAGGTCTTAGACTGTCCCAAACCTTCCAGTGTTAAAACACTTCAAGGATTCCTTGGTTTTGCTAATTTTTATTGCAAATTTATAAAGAATTACTCCAAAACTATTATGAACCTTACTAATCTTCTTTGAAAGGACATTCCTTTTGTTTTTACAGTTGAAGCAGAACAAGAGTTTAACACTCTCAAGAAAGCTTTCACTTCAGCACCCATCCTGGCTCACTTCAGTGAGAAGTGTAAGACTATCGTCGAAACAGACGCTAGTGATTACGCAGTTGCAGGTGTTATTGCTCAACTCTCCGCTTCTTCAAAGCATTTTCACCCTGTAGCCTTCGAATCAAGGAAGCTACAATCCGCTGAACTCAATTATGAGATTCATGATAAGGAACTTCTCGCAATTGTCCATTGCTTGAAGAAATGGCGCTCTTATTTGCTCAGTCTTCTCAAACCATTAGAGATATTGACTGATCATAACGCTCTTAAATATTTCACGAGCACTAAAGTTCTTACTCGCAGGCAAATTCGATGGTCTGAATTTCTTTCCAAATTTCATTTTACCATCACCTATTGACCGGGCAAATTAGCAGTAATCCCAGATGCTTTGTCACGTTGAGACGACATTTACCCCTTGGAGGGGGGAGACTTCGCTGACAATAATCCTGACGATGTTCAAACTTTATTTCATTCTGATCCCCAAGTAACTCTTAATTCAATCCATTTTGAACAGCTTCAACAGAACTTCCTTGAGATCGTTAAAGCTCAAAAGGATGATCCTGTTTGTCAAGATCTTCGAAGGAATACTCCAAAGGATTAAACTATCAAAGATAGTGATACACTTCTGTATAAGGGCAGGCTGGTTATACCTGATAACCCTCAGATCAAACTGGATATCTTTGAATCACGACATGATTCACCATTAGCTGGTCATTTTGGTCAAGACAAGACTTACCAATTAATAGCTTGAGACTTCTATTGGCCTGGTATGGTCAAGGATGTAAAAGATTATGTTAACCGTTGTCATACTTGCAATAGGAACAAATCCTTGAAGCATAGGAAGTATGGGTTGCTTCAACCACTTCCGATTCCGCCTTTTCCTTGGCATTCACTTTCTATGGGCTTCATTTCTCAACTTCCATTGTCAGATGGTAATGATGCTATCCTCGTGATAGTAGATCGCTTCTCGAAGATGTCATTATTTCTTCGAAGCAAGACTTCCTTTTATTTTTCCCATAGCCAAAAATTCATCCAGTGTTTCGCCATCAGGGCTCCAGAAAGTAATTTAAGAAGCCCTTCTTTCCCCTGTATTTTGATTCCTCATTCTTTAATATATATATACTACAATTCTTACCCACATATCACCATAGCTCCACTATTGTTATTCTGTCTGGTAAGGTCCTAGTATCTATTCTTTAGACCCTTTTTACTCCCCTGAAATTGCCCAGTGTCCATCCAGCCCTTCCAACAACCTTTCCAAGCGCTTCCAACTGCCCAATTTGTCCCTAGAAGAACCTCAAGTCTTTTCAAGTTATTTTATTACTAGTACCCTTTCTCTTGAGATTCTCCATCATCTTTTGTCTGGGATTTAAACGACCCCTGTTTACAGGCCCCAGTGTTTTCAGGTACTTAGATCCTCTGCTTGTAAGATACCTTTGAGGGATTAAACCACCCCTGATTTATCAGGCCCCTCATATTTTTAACTATATTAAATTTATTAATTATCTTCTTCTTATTAAAAACCCTTAATTCCTCATATCCATATTGGAATCACCTTTTATAAATCCTCCCAGAGCTTTTTGCTCTTTTATCTTTATTTTTGCACCTTGTGTAGCTAGAAGGAGTACTCCTTGGCATCACAGAGGCTGACAGTTGGGGGTCTGGCCGGGAAAATTCTCAAATTTATTTGTGAATAAAAAAATCCGCTTTTTTTTTTAAAAAAAATAATCCTATAAAAATACATATCTCCATATTTTATCATCTCTTTAAAAAATCATAAAATCCATTCCAAAAACTAACAAAAAATCTGTTTTGTTTACCCTTTTTTTACTTATGAAAAATTCTATAAAAGTAAATAAAAAATATCCATTTGTTTTTGAAAAATAAAAAATACACATTAGGGGGTATCAAATATGACCAAATCCACAATTAAAACCAGTGAATTAGTTTTTTTAACAAAGTTTCAATTTTGAGATTTTTGAATCACTTTATGTTGATATCCATGGTTTTTAAAAATGGTGGATTTTCAAAACCAGTTGATTATATAATTGTGGATTTAGTCATATTTGACACCCCCTATTAGGGGGTATCAAATATGACCAAATCCACAATTAAAACCAGTGAATTAGCTTTTTCAACAAAATTTCACTTTTGAGATTTTTGAATCATTTTATATTGATATCCATGGTTTTTAAAAATGGTGGATTTTCAAAACCAGTTGATTAGATAATGGTGGATTTAGTCATATTTGATACCCCCTATTAGGGGGTATCAAATATGACCAAATCCACCATTATCTAATTAACTGGTTTTGAAAATCCACCATTTTTAAAAACCATTGATATCTCTATAAAATGGTTTAGAATTCTCAAAAGTGAAATTTTGTTGAAAAGCCTAATTCACTGGTTTTAATTGTGGATTTGGTCATATTTGATACCCCCTATTATTAAAAAATCAATTTACATATACTATTTATTTCTTTTATCCCAATTTCTTTTTACAGTGAGCTTACAGGAAAACGCGGCTTTAGTTCAGTACTATTTCTCAAGTTAAGAAAGGTAGAAGAAATCAACAATTACATACCTAGCAATTGGGATCTTCTTACTCAAGAAGAAAAGTTAATTTTGGCCACCTACCACTCCCATATCCGCCAAGAAAGAGATCTTGACACGGAACTAAATCTCCAAAAAATATCTCCAAGCTTTAAAAATCAAAAAGGAATGTACATGAGCTTGAGAATAATATTTGGAAAGAAGTGAGTTAATAAAAAAATCAAATAAATAAAAATAAACAAGTACTTATATCTTCTTTTATTTTTAGTGGCTTCCTTCAAAAAAGAAAACAACCCTGTTGACAACGGGATTAATATTACCCAAGAAAATAGTAAGTCTCCGGCAAAATACATATAAAATAAATATAAAATAAATAAATAAAAAAGATAAAAACTAATACAAAATGGTCAAATCTACTAGATCAAACAAACCCGGCTTACAAGGTCTCCTACCAAGTCCGACAAGAGCTCGAAGCCGCAAAGGAGCTCCAGGAACAAGTCAAGAGCATGCATATGACAAGCATAACTTGGAAGGGAATAGATATTTCCATACCAGGAAAGGTTTGGGCTCCGCAGGACTCACCACCGCCAAGTCCAGGAGCGGAAACCGCAATGGACGTCAACAAGAGACCCCCAAGATTGTTGGAGGATACCTCGATACACCCTTCCACCCCAGAAATACAGGTTCTCTCAAAAGACGAGCAAATCTGATTCGGGGTGAAAGAGCATGTCTCCATTTGGAGACAGTGCCAAGCCTCTTTAAGGAAGGGCCTGACCGCCAAGCTGAGAGTGTTTATGACTTCAGCTCAAGAGAGCCAGAAAGCCTTACAAAAGCTGATCCCAAACAACGAGATTGAGACCTACGTGAAGGGTTGTAACCCTTGGGAGGAAAAGAAGTTACACTTCCCGGCCCCTCCCAAGAAGTTATCCGGTCTGGAGTTCAAAAAGAACAAAAGCAGGAAGAATCAAAGCTCTTCCTTGATCAACTTCAACAATCCAGTCCGTTGGAAGAAGGCAACGGATCTTCTCAACATAGGTGCAAATTTATACAAGAACATCAATTGAGCCCCCATGTAATAAATTCCTTGTTTTACTTGTTAGAATCTCTGAACAATAATATTACTACTATTGATGTAAATAACAAAGAAAACTTAAAAATTATTACAAGTAAAATAGATGATTGTCTGGAAAATACAAAATCTTGTTTACACTCAAACATATTAGGAGTAATAAAGAAATTAGACTCCCCTCTACCCATTGATCTATCCGGTTGTCAGCTTGCTACTAGTTCAGAGACAACCTGACTAGAACAAATAATAAAAATAATTAATCAATCAATAAAAATACATATGAAAGAGACATTATTAAACAAGTAATAATGTACCATCAATGATGATCAACATAAGGAAAAGATAAAATTTTAGAATATAAACATTATTACATAGTAATAATGTAATAAACAAATATAATTAATTAATTAATAATAAAATAAGTAATAACTCATTAAACTATGAAATAAAGGAGAATATTATTATATATTCTGATAGAGCAAGTAAAATAACCTAGGGTGCCTCAGCCAAAGTATCCTACAAAGCCTACTCCTTCTAATAATAAAATCAACTTAAAGAATACTCCTACTAAGCGCTAAAACTACTCACTAAGTATAAACATATGTAATATGAGAGTATTCTAGTATGTAGAAGTCCTTAAAATACGGGATAATAAATTAAATAAACTACGTAATTATCCTTTAAACACATAAATAAAATATTAAATAACATTTGACATAAATATCACACTGTTTTATAGTCTTTTTAATATTATTAAAATACATACTGTATAAGTTACTAATACTATAATACATGAAAGAAACAAAACAGAAGAGAAGGAAAACATTAGAATACTTCAAAGAAGCCTAAAGGAACTTGTACAATTAAAATAAATGACAAGCTCCTTTAATCACGGGAAAAGAACAAATGCTGACACTTTCCCAGGATGTGTGCTTGTCAAATAATTGAATGGAGAACTGGAAAAGCGCCCATCATGCAAGTATGAAAAGCATTCTCATGGTACAGAACTGTATATATGTAAACAACCAAATTAAACAGAAATAAGCTTTTGTACCATAATTTGAGTATTTGCTTTAAATATTTATTGATCAAATGACCAATCATATTGTAAATCAAACTAACAGCTCTTGAAGCGCCCTCAGATTATGTCTACAGATGATTGACAGGCTGTATTAATCATTGACTGCCTGTACATGTAATAATTTATTAAATTACATCATTTATTTCTACTAAGGATAACTCCTTCCTTGTAGTGTTCCCATAGCCAAAATAGCACTTGATGTTCTGTCATCAGAGCTCCAGAAAGGAATTTAAGAGGCCCTTTCTTTCCCCTGTATTTTGATTCCCCAGCTTTATCATATTTACATCCTGCATTCCACCAGTCCAGCATACTAGTGTCCTGCCCAGTAAATCAGTCTTCAAGACTTCAAAGCCAGTTTTCCTCAACCTCAACTCTGTCCAGCCTTCCAGCCCACCTTGCCAACCGCTTCCTTCCCTCAAAGCATACTACAGTAAGTCTTTTTCTATTAGGAGTTGTGGCCTTTTCTTAGCCACTATATCCACTGGGACTAAACACCCCTGCTTGCAGGCCCCAGTTTTAAAGGTTCAGTTCTCTGCTTTTAGCACAAACATCTTTGGAGGGAACTACACACCCCAGCTTGCTGGCCCCTCCATAAAATCTTTGATCTTTTAAATATTAATATAAAAGATCAAAAAACCCCTTTTTTCCCATATTTTTTGACTTGCACCTTGTGTATCTAGAAGGATATCAGTCCTTGGCATCACAGAGCGTGACACCGGTAGACACTGTGAATTGTTAATGGAAACTGGAAAAGATAGTGAGATGACCAAATACACTGTTAAAGAAACCAAGAAAATCACTAACAATACTCTTGATTACCTTGAAGAACTCCATTCTTCTCAAGTAACTATGGCTGAGTACATCATTAATTCTTTAAAGAAACCAGAGAAAAAAGAAGAAACCATTGAAAATTTGATAACAAATCTAAGTAATAACATGAACAAAAAAATGGATAACTTAGACAACACAGTGAATTCTAAATTATTGGAGCTAACTTTAGAAATAGAATCACTAAAGTTAAAAGATAATGTAATTTCAAAATTATCCACTATAATTTCAGGCATAGAGCAATTGAAAACAATGAAATCTGAACACAACAACTTCCCTGATCAAGAGGAAAGGATTAACCAAGCTCAATAAGATTGGAACAAATATGGAGATAAATAAATAAAACACATAAAGTACCAAGATAGAGATGAAGCTCCCCATATGAATCCTGATTATTGTAATATTCAAGATGACAACCCATATTATGTAAAGCCCCTGGACTTAATCAAAAGTTCCCAACCAATGGATAATAATCAACCAAGATTCAATAATCCTTTTATGAAGAATAAATCAATGATCAACAATCCTAGAATGCCCACACCATATAAAGGAGCAGACATGACTACTATACATAAATCAATGCCTCCTCTTAAAGATTGGCCCAAATTTGATGGTAAAGAAGAGTATGACCACATCAGCTTTATAGAGTATATTGATCATATACTCAGAAATTATCAAGCAGATGATGAAGTTATTACTTCTAGACTTACTGTTTTATTTGAAGGAATGGCCTCCTCTTGGTTTATTACTAAAAGTAGAGCTTTAGGAAATCAACCCTGGTCTGTATGGAAACAGTTGATTAAAGCTCATTTTGGGACCAGGATTTGGAAGAATGAAAAGCGTAACGCCTTTGAAAGTGATTATTTTGATCCAACAAAAGAAACAGCTTCTGAATGCTGTTTAAAACAAAGGAAAAGAATAGAATGTGCACACATCAATGTTTCTGATGAAGAAGCTAATGACAGACTCCTAAATCAATGTCAAGGAACTTTGGAATCTATAATGAGATGGAGACTGAAAACTATGGATGTAGACTTAACTGAATTCAGTAGTGTACTTCATGAGATGGTTACGCTCAATGGGTTGTACAAAAAATACACAAGAAGCAACTTACCTGAGAAAAGAGAAATACAGAAAGAATCTCCCAAGATTAATAATCCAGCAGAAATACCTAACAGGGTGGTAATACCTGAATGCTACAACTGTGGTGAAAAAGGACATAAGACACCTGAGTGTCCTAATCCCCATAGAAAGATAAATGTTGTAGAAGTAGAATCTAGATCTGATAGTGAAGAAGATACCCACTCTCAATTTGAGATAGTTACTAGTGAACCAAATGAAGATGAAATAGCTAGGATATCAGTTATTCAAGCTGATATTGGAGATGAATTGTCTATTAACTTTATTCATGGAGAGTCTAATCTACCTTAAAAATGGGATAAATCACTAAAAGTTGGCCATATATCTGATGCAAAACTACTTACCAACAAACCTGAAGCAGTAATGAGCTATACTATGGGGACAACCAGTAATACTACTGGTCTAGTTAATAATAAAGAAATGAAAGTATTATTAGATGTAGGAGCCTTTTGTTCTTGTACCAGCAGTATTTTTCTGGAAGAAAACTACCCAGAATGGGAAAAACACCTGATGCCAATGCCAAGGGCCAAGTTTAGTAGTTGTAATTCTAATATTAAACCTGTAGGAGTTATAGACATACCTTGTACTTTCCACATTCTAAAGGATCCCTTAGATTATTGGTAGAATTTGTGGTACTACAAGATGCTGTTTGTGATTATTTGATTCTGGGAAATGATACACTTTGTATGTATGGCATTGATATATTCCAAAGAAAAGATAGATTCTAGACTATTGGAGGAGAGTGGAAAAAAAAATTCCAAATTTGTAATATCAATATTAAAATACCAGATATTACTACTAAAACTGAGGTCCCAAAAGAACGAATATCTTTTCGGAAGGAATACTTATCCCAAGCTGCAGTAAGTGAAATACTGAATGAAGACAAGAAGATAGATGTTTTGAAAACCTGTTTTAAACACAAAGAGGCTTTCTGTAACATAGAAGAACCCATTGGTAATATCAAAGGACATGATATGAAATTAGAGCTTAGAGTTAATAAACCATACCCACCTCAGTTAAGAACTTATCCCTCTAGCCCTAAATCAAGAGAAGCTCTATAAATTCACATAAAAGAATTACAAGAACTGAAAGTATTAAGAAAAGTAGGACATAATGAGCAAGTAGAAGTAACCACACCTGTTATAATTGCTTGGCATAATGAAAAGTCAAGAATGGTAGGAGATTTCCATGCCTTAAATAATTATACTAGACCAGATTATTATCCCATACCAAGGATAGACCATTCTCTGCATAATTTATCAAAAGCCAAGTACATTATAACCATGGATGTACTTAAAGGATTCCATCAAATACCAATAGAACCAGATAGCAGAAAATTCCTCAGAATCATATGCCATTTGGGAATCTTTGAGTATTTAAGAATGCCCTTTGGTGTAAAGAATGATCAATCCCACTTCCAAAGGATGATGGACTTTATTTTTGTATCATTCATTAGACAGAATTGGATGATGGTATATATAGATGATATAATTATTTATTCTGATGACTGGAAAATGCCGCAAAGCTTGAACTCACCGTTGAAGCCCATCCAGTGGGGGAGAGACCCCTATCTTACCCCACTTTGGGTGCGGCCTCCGGAATTCGTGCCGACGGAGCGTATCATGGAGGAACGGATGGCAAGTCTCAACTTCGGACCTCCGGGGTGGGTGAGCCAGGAAGAGTGGAAGCTCTTAGCCCAGGACGTCACTTTGCAGGCAAAGGCTTTGGCGTTTTCCCCTGAAGAGCGTGGCTGTTGGACAGGGGAATAGGGGAGCCTTATTGGATTCCGGTGATACCCCACGAACCGTGGCAGATCAGCCGATTCCGGTTCCAGCGACCATTCGCGATACCTTCACGGAGTTTGTACGGGAGCGGGTGCGGACGGGGTTGTATGAGCAGTCTTGCTCAAGCTACTCCAGCCCAATTTTTCCGGTGCTGAAACAGGATGGGACAAGTTTGAGGATTGTGTGAGAAATATAGTCGAAACTAGAGATTGTTATTTCAGTAAAAAGAAACAATGACAAACAAGAAAGAAAGAACATACACAGAAAGAGAAAAGTACCTAGAGGGCCGGATGAAGTAACAGGAAGAACAAAGAGAAACAAAAGACAAACAAACAACACAGGAAAAGAGAACTGAGAGTAGGGAATCAGCTAATGAACAAGATCAATGAGAGAAGTGAGAATGTAGTCACCACTACTCTTGATTCCTAAGGCTGGTGATCCCGCGACAACGACAAAGGAGGATTGCTTTGATTTGTGATCCAGTTTTGTTCGTTGAGTGTTGGCTGATGAAGGATTTGAGCGGGATGAAGAAAAAGAAGGATTCCCCCAGTGACGAGTTTTGCTTTGGAACAAGTCTGCGCAGACTTGATGCGCGGAGAGAGCACGCCCGTCAGTGGTGAAGGGCGCGGACAAGACAAAATTCCAACAGATTGTTCATGATCTTCAGAGACTGAATTCCGTTACCATTCTGGATGCAGGGCTTCCTCTGCGCGTCAATGAGTTCGTTGAGTCCATGGCGGGACGGGTTTGTTATGGGTTGGTTGATGTCATGGGCGGGTACGATCAGCGGGAATTGCACCCCGAGTCGCGGCCACTCACGGCTTTCGAGACACGGTTGGGGCGTATGCAGCTGACTCGTCTCCCGCAGGGAGCCATCAACTCGGTGGTGGTTTACCAAGCGCAGATGGCGTGGATCCTCCAGGACGACTTACCTCATCTTGTCCAGATCTTCATTGATGACGTGGGAATCAAGGGACCGAAGTCGGATTACGGAGGGACGGTCTTGGTGGACAACCCGGGCATCAGGTGTTTCATTTGGGAGTATGCGGTCACTTTGGAGCGGATCTTGTTCCGAATTGAGACCGCGGGCCTTACGGTTTCAGGGAAGAAGTTTGCGGTCTGCGTTCCGGCTTTGGAGGTCCTCGGTCATGAAGTCTCAGTTCGCGGAAGGAGCATCACTCGGGCTAAGTTGAACAAAGTCTTGGAGTGGCCAATTCCAAAAACCGTAACTCATATCCTTCAGTTTTTAGGGTTGTGTAGTTATGTGCAGATGTTCATCGAGCGGTTTGCGGAGATTGCAAGCCCGATGAGGCGGCTCACTTGCAAGGGGACTGAGTGGAAGTGGACCGAGGAATGCGATTGCGCATTCACTCGGCTGAAGGAGATCGTCGGTAGGGAGATCACGCTCAAGGATCTCGATTACGGGAAGGATGGGATTCGGTTGGCGGTTGACTCCAGCGAATTTGGTGCGGGAGGCGTGCTGACGCAAGAGGAGCAAGGGAAAGATCGGCCGGTTCTTTACGAGTCGATCACCTTCACGGAAACCGAGTCGCAATACTCCCAGCCAAAGCTTGAGCTGTGCGGGGTCACCAAGGTGGTGCGGAAGCTGCAACACGTGTTTTGGGGGGTGTTCTTTGAACTCCTAGTTGATGCGGAAGCGCTGGCAAGGATGATCAATTCTCCTACTCTCCCTAATGCTCCAATGACTCGATGGGTGGCTTACCTTCAATTGTTTTCTTTCAAAGTGGTTCATGTCCCGGGGAAGGCGTTCACAATGCCTGATGCATTGTTGCGAGTGGCGGAAGAGGAGGGAGCGGAGCGGTTTTGCTCAGCAGAGGCGTTGGAAGTGGAAGAACGGCTGATGAACGCGGGTGCGACGACAGTCGGCATCGAACTTCCTCTTTGCCAGAGTGGGAAGTACAAGCTGATGGAAACCTACCTAAGTACCCTCAATTTCCCTGATGATACTTCAACCGAATTGGAAGTGTGGGTTCGTCGGAATAGCGTCAACTTCTTTGTGCGGGAAGGTCAACTTTGGCGTCGGCGGTCTCCCATACCGCTGGTGGTGGCGACTTGTTGAGCGAGCCAGGAAGTCATCCTTCGGAGCCTCCACGAGGAGTTGGGGCATCGGGGCGAGGTGGAGACGCGTGCCCGCGTTCGGCAGCGTTTCTGGTGGCCTGGTATGGTGAAGTTGGTCCGTGACTGGGTCCGGAGCTGTGAGGCGTGTCAGCGTCGGAGCTCGGCGCTCCCCAAGGAGGTGGGAATCCCGACAGGGGAGGATTCGTTGTTCAGTCAGATTTCTTTGGATGTCGTCCACATCAAGGCGGGTAAGTACGCCTACTTACTCGTCGCAAGGGATGATCTGTTGGGGTGGGTCGAGGCCATCACTTTGGTCAAGCTGTCGGCGGACAAGGTTGGCCAATTCCTGGAGGAGTTCTGGTTCTCGCGGTTCGGATGTGTGCGGCTGGTCACGGTGGATGGGGGTGCGGAATTCCGAGGAAGTCTGATGAAGCTTGTTCAGTCATGCGGCGCGAAGTTCGGCAGGGTCACGGAGTATTATCCGGAAGGCGCCGGGATGATTGAGTGGGGAAATCAGCCAATCAAGAACACGCTGGTCAAGATGTGCGGAGAAGACGGACGGAAGTGGCATCAATTCCTTCCGGCAGTCCTCTTCGCGGATCGGATCTCAACCAAGCGAGGCACCGGTTATTCAGCGTACGAACTCCTGTATGGGCGACAGCCTGTGTTGCCGGTCGATATCGAGATGCTCACTTATCTCGCTATCAACTGGTGGAAGGTGAAAACTTTGGAAGAATTGTTGGAGGCCCGGGCGGAACAGCTTCTCCGACGAGAGGAAGTTGTTGCCAAGGCGGCAAAGCGGTTGCGGGAATCTTGGGCGAAGTCGGTCCGCTATTGGGACGAGCGTTGCGCTCACCGTTTGCGGGACCCATTACGGAAGGGCAATCTTGTCCTTCTGTACAATTGGAGCTTGGAAACCCAGTGGGGGAAGTTGTTCGCAAACCAATGGAACGGACCTTATCGCGTGGTCAGCAAATTTCCGGGGGGAAGTTATCAGTTGGAAGAATTGGACGGAACCCCGTTGAAGCGGAAGGCGGCGGCATCCCACGTGAAGCGGTTCTATGCTCGGGGATCGATGTCGTTTGACGAAACCCTTGTTTCAGGATCTGAGGACAAAAATGATGAAGACTCAGATTTGGAGCCAACTCCTTCGGAGCAACCCAACGATGAGTCGGGTTGAGCGGATTCTCCCGGCGCCGAGGAAGAGGTGGCCGGTGAGCGTTCCTTGCGGCGAAGTGCGAGGAAAAACTGCTGAGGACAGCGGCCAAAAGCGGGGGGAGGATGGGGGCCATAGGCCAAGCCTTAATGGTGAGGGGTGGGGGTGCGCTAGCTGGTCTAGAGCCGCATAAACTAGCCACCCCAGGATGTCAGTCACCCCAAAGCGGGCTGTATTTGTGTTTTCGAATGGGTTTACTGGTTCTTCTTTGTTATATATTCAGGATGGCGAGGGGTATGGGGAATTGTGCGGAAATTCCATCTGGGGCGGTCCAGGTACCTCGGCCGGCGGGTTGGGTGTTTTTTTCGTTTCAGGATTTTATAGATTGCAGGCACGGTTTCTTTCTCTCATCTTTAGGTTGCGGGCGTGGTTTCTCTTTCTCTCAGGATTGCGGGCGTGGTATTTCTCTCAGGTTATCAGTTTCTCAAGTTATCAATTTCCTCAAGTTATCAATTTCCTCAAGTTATCAATTCCTCAAGTCATCAGTTTCCTCAAGTCACCAGTTTCATCAAGTTATCAGTTTCTTCAAGTTTCTCTCAAGGGTCCAATCTCAGTTTCAGGATTACTATCTCAGGTAGGGGAAGGAGGGGGGGGTGGTGGTTGGTGGAGGGGGTGGAGTTGGTGGGGGGAGGTGAAGGGGGGGGGGGACAAAGAGGGTGGTTTGGGGGGGTGGTTGAGGTGGGTGGGAAGGTAGAGGAGGGGTGGATGATGGAGGAGGGGGAGCATGGAAGGGAGTCTGGGCTTGGCGGCGCGGAAGGGAACCGGGGATGGGCGCGGCGGAGGGATTGGAGTGCGCGCGAGGAGCGTTTTGGGTCCATTCCGGCGCCAACGTTGACGCGGTGGCGAGTCGCCCAGGCTCGGAGGGTGGCGGCCAGGTCGGTCCGTCGGGGAAGTTCCTCCGTTTGGGTTTTGGAGTCATTTGATCAGTTCCGACGGGGTTCTCACTCGATTGGAGCGAGGGCGGCGTCGAGGAGGGGAAGGGTGGAAGAAGGGATGGAAAAGTGGTCCGGAGGCTCGGAGGAATCTTCGCGGCGGCGCCGTTTCTGACGGGATTGAGTTCCGGAACGAGAACGAGGCTGACAAGGGCGTTTCTGCGGGACAGGGGAGCATTGGCGATGGGACCGAGCGCAGGCCGTGCAGGCAGCTCCAGGCGCGGGTGGAAGCAGGGAGAAGAGAGGGAAGCGTGGCTGGACCGTGCGGCGCAACGATCACAGGGGGGTCGGGGATGGGCATGGTGGGTATGGGATAGGGAGGTGGGTATGGGGGAGTGTACAATTGAAGGTATGGGAAGGTAGTGGGTATTGTGGGAATCGCTGAGGACAGGATTCAAAAGCAAGGGGGATGTGGGAGAACTTATATACCAGAGGTGCAGCACTGAAGCTGAGCCCGCAGCCGCGGGCTCAGCGGCAGGCTGAGGCTGAGGTAAGGGGGTACTTACCAAATGTCATTGGACATTCCGCGGGGAAAAGCACGGGGCGCAGCATGTGACATTCTATAGTTTGCGCGGGCGATCGGTCGAGCGGACGAAGGCCGCTTCAGTATGCGCGACGTAATGGACCGGGCGGAACCACGGGGTTCGGGGCGCCAGGCCGCAAGCGGAGCGGGGGCAGAAGAAGCGGAGTCGTGCGCAGGGGAGCGACAGACGTCTGCGGGGGTAAACGGGGTATAGTAGTCGGGGACAGGCTGCGGTGTGATGCGGGATTGAGGAGACAGGCAAGTAGGGCTCCAGGGACAGTACCGGGGAATGCGGGACATGATTGGGGGGACTGTTGTATAAATAGAGGGTTGTACCAGGGCTGCAGATCTTATCTTATCTTATCATCGGAGTGGATAGCTATCAACTACAGCGCATATAAGAAAATCTCATTGTTTAGAGCTCTCTCGGCGATTATTCAGCGTGTGCGGACAAGCGGAACTGCGTAGGGCAACATCAGGACACGAACGCAAGAGGAACGGTCCCCTTGCTGAGTATAAGGTGTTGCAGGGAAACCAGTTGACTATTCGCTGACAGTGCTTAACCCGCAGAGGAAATCAAAAACCACCGGAACCAACCAGGAAGAAGGGCAACCTACCATTTCTGATACCGAGGTCGCCATTATTTCCACAACGTGCTGTTTGTTATTCACTTTCTGACTCTCTTTTTCTCTCTCATTTTGTTGTTGATTAAAGCGCTAATTTCATTAAATTATCATTCTCTTTAGTTTTTTTTCACTTTCTGCTTCTCACCTCCCTTCCAAAGTCCTCTCTACTCGTATCTTTTTCCATCTATTAGTGGTGTGCCTCTTTTCTCTTCTTTCTAAATTTATCTCTTGTACATCTCATCATTACTCTTCTAACAGCATTTTTTTTTCAGTTCTGGTTCAGGTTTTAGCAATCAATCATAAATCCTTTAATTATTATTGAAATAAAAATACAAATACAAATAGAGGTTAAACTAAGAGGAAATAGGAAAAAAGACCACAAACAACAGGAAGGAAATAAAATGATAGCATTTCAACAGAATAACAGGATGAACTACAGTTCAAATTAAATATTGTACATCCTTAGTGGGAACTATCTTTTGACAGATCCTTGTAATCCTGCATTCCCAGGAAGTCTGCATGACAGAAAGTAAATAAGGAGCTTCTGAAGCGCCTAAATAATAGATAAAAAAGGATTCTCACATTATAAAACAATAGTACAAAGTAGTTAAACTTTGACAATATGATTAATAGTTACATATGAAATTTGACTAATACATCAATTAAATATGTAATTACAACTATTTATCACTACATCTAAGAAACTTTGTTAGAGATTTAGAGGCGCCTCAAGATTCCAACATGGAAAATACACAGACTGTCCCAATAGTAGACAGCCTGTACATATGGAAATTTGATAAACTACATGAATTTATATTAAATCTTAATTCCTTCCGTTTATTTTTCCCATAGCCAAAAATGCATCTGGTGTTTTTCCATCAGGACTCCAGAAAGAAATTTAAGGATCCATTTCCTTCACTTATTTTTGGTTCCCTCATGCTTTACCATATATTACTAAAATCCTTACTTACATATACAATAGATTTGCTCTTGTTATTCTGTCAGGTAAGGTCTTAGTATTCATTCTTTAGCCCCTTTCACTCCCCTCACATTACACAGAGTCCATTCAGCCATCCCAACAACCTTTCCAAGCGCTTCCAACTTTTAATTTCCCCCCTTGAAGAACCTCAAGACTGTTAAGGTAATTTTAATAGTAAGTAGATAACCCTTTCTCTTGACATTCTCCACTATCTTTATCCTGGGATTTAAACCACCCCTAATTTTCAGGCCCCAGTGTTTTTAGTTACTTAAATCCTCTGCTTTGAAAGATACCTTTGAGCAACTGAACCACCCCCTATTTATCAGCCCCTCCTATTTTTAGTTATATGAAATTTATTCAATATAATTAATTATTTTGGCCTCATTAAAACCCCTTATTCCACATATCCTTTCTGGAATTAGCCTTCTTATAAATAGCCCAGAGCATTCTGCTCTTTATTTTATCCTTGCACCTTGTTTAGCTAGAAGGATTACTCCTTGCATCACAGAGGCTGACAGTATCCTTCCTCACCCACCTTTCCAGCTACCCAACCCATCCCCGACCCACACTGACCCAGCTGTTGATCTGCCAACCTATATTTCTATGCACCATACCCTCCTACCATCTCTTGTTGGGGTTCCTCTTTCTAGATACTCATTGGCTCCATCACTGTCCCCACGCTTCCTTCGTTTACAGTAGCCCTAAGAGGTTTTACACCCCTGGCCCCCCCTTGGCTACTAGCGATCCTCTTGCTCTCCCAACAACTTCTGACTGCAGCCTGGCTAACGATTTCAGCCTTCAGGTAGGCTTATCAGGCTTATCACTCTCCCACTCTTTCTGACTGGGGCCTGGCCCTCATGGCGTATCAGCTTTCTTCATTGGATCAGCTAACCTACTTAAC
>RDRW01000639.1:0-102772 GCA_007896445.1 Puccinia hordei
TCGAGGGTGAGGTTTTTCTGGCTCAACAGTGACTTGAGAACGATCGGTGGGTTGTCTCGTGAGCGAGGACGAGATCAACTTGGCACGTTCGTAGAAGTCGGCGGAAGGGTGGCTTCGAGATCCCTTCGTCTTCTCCCTGTTGACATCGTCATCCGATCGCCAATTCCATCAATGTTTGATAAAAAAAATCAAAGTTAAAGAGAAATAAGCAACAAGAAGAGTATCTTAACAACAAGGACAGCCTCTTACACCGCCTGTCCAGTTCCTACTGGATGTTGTGCTGGGTCAGACTCCATTCGAGGCCGGGTTGCGGGCCGAGTCGTCCGGGTGCATCCAGATGCTGGCCCTTGACATCGAAGAAGCTCCTAGCTTGGCGGGTGATCCCTGCGAGCTCGTCGGCGTTAAGCGGCCTGGCCAAATGCCTGACAATTATCGCGATAGTTTTCCCTTTTCCGACTCACTTTCTTTTTTCTTGCATGCAACCCTTCCTGTTATTAACCCAACAACCCAACCCACCATCTCCACATCCGTCAAACTTTTTGTTTGGGTGTCACATCCATCAACAGTGCGTAATAATACTTGCCTCAACTTCTCTCTTCGGACTCAATCCCCGTTTGACTTTGTTTGTTGGTGGGCGTGGTATGACCAGTCGACATGGTTCAAGTGGTTGAGATGGTTGGCTGGTAAATACGTTGTCAGCTAACTTGAAAAAATCGCCTACCAGAGGGGCGGGTTTACCCCCGGGGGCAGCTCGCCAAACGAGCACTTGATTCAACCCCTGGAATTGTACCACCCATGTCCTATTAGCAATTTTATGACTCTGAGGTCCACTTGAGGTTGGTAATATTTCATCAATCTCTTGGATGATCTGGGCAGTAATTCCTGTATGAAGTGGTTCCTGCCCCATTTAAACTTGTCTGTATGAACAACATTTGTCAAGCCTTATCATGGACGTATCCCAGTCTGTTTGTTGTTTTTTCCCCTGACAGCTTTTTGTTGGCAAAATTGCTATAAAAATGATCAAGTCATCCCTCACTGTGGAGCTCCAAGATTGATTATTTAAATGCACACTGAGGAGACCGTTTCAATTCATGGCCATGAGATGCGGACCAAAGACCACCTCTTGAGGCTGCCATAACCTAAGAAAGAAGCAACACAGCCCTTGGAAGATGGGAACCTCGGGCTTTTTTTCCCCTAGGATTGACCACTAGGCTGAGGCTGATCCTAGGACAGGCTAAAGTTAGCAGATTTAGAAATTTAACTACCCATTCTCAGGACTAGGTTTTAGTAAAATCCTATCAAAACCCCATACAACACTACAATTATAGGCAGATCATCCCAGAATTGGTAAAAATTCCACCTAGGTACAAAGTTTCCTTACCACAAAGACCAGTAATGGGTGTATTCATTCCTCTCCATTTCCAGCCCTAATGCTAATTGAGAGGTCTTTGCATCCATGTTGATGGCCATTTTTGCTGGCATTCATCTGAATGACCACCTCTACTAGCCTTGGAGAGGAAGAAAAATCCTCTTGATACCCGTAATACTGGAGATTGAGAGGATAAATACCCTTTCCTTATTAACACTTGGCCATTCAGAGCATACATACCGCTCTTGATTTCTATTCAAACATTATAGGATACATTCCTCTGTCAATGACTAGTTATACTTTCCATTGAGAGGGGAGAGTGATGTTGAGTTTTCTTCATCATCTGTTCCTCCCAAAAATCCACTTCCTTCTTTTCTTCTACCAATTGACTCAAACTAGGATACAAACAATTATATATTAAGTTCTATTGTATATACAAACTCTTAGTTCTAATGTTGTTATTCTTTTTTGACTCAATTTCTGATATTAAAATTTGATTAGTGTGAATTAACGCATCATGTTATCTGTGACTTAAGAAATACTTTATCTTGATTAATTTGTATTGCTTACTAAAAGAGGACTGAGATGTCATTGTAGTCAATTATCTTACAAGAACTTATTACTTATGTCTCTCAAATTTATTTAACTTCTTTATTCATTGTTATTTTTGATTCATTACTTACTACCACAACTTGACACTCTTGTATCTAGACTATAATTACATAGCCTAGTATGAGCAATAAACAAAAACTATCAGTTCTCCTAATCACCCCGGTCCCCATTATTGAGTCCCCCCTTGAGTCTGTTCAAACATCTTCTCCCCATTCTCCCTTCTAAATCTCTCAAGTGAAATTCAGTACATCTGTCAATTTATATGGGTATGTAAACCCTCAGTGGCCAGTAAGAGCATCCACAGTTGTTTAATAAGATTTTGATAACTGTGGAGCTGTTATCAAGCTTGATATTATTTTATCAAGCCTGTCCCCACATGCGGCTTGATAACCCAGCTCTATTGCTAGGTTATTGAGCCGTTCCACACTCATTCCCTCTGCAACTTGAGTCAATAACTTGGGGGTGAGGGATTTGGGGAGAGGTTGAAGTTGGGGTTTGACCTGTGAAAGCCAGTATGAATTACCTTATCAAGATCAATAGAGGTCCACAAATTTATGGACCTCTATCAAGAATTCTAGAAAATCAAACAGTTATTGAGCGCTATTGAGCGCACAATTGTGGATTTGTCTTGATAAAGTTAGTGCATCAAGCCAAAATTATTGAGATTACTGTGGATTCTCTAAACTTGCCTTAAAAAGAATCAATTCTATCTTGGTGGCCAGTTGTACTGGCCATCAAGAGGCATATCTCATGGTGACAATTTCTTGTTATCATGGAATTTTAATTTGTATGGCTCTCCTTATGGCCGGATCTTGGCCCTGTTCAAGTTCAGGAAGGTAAAAGGGGACTCCACAGCTTTCCCATGCCAAATCTAAAACATTTTTGAGAAATTTATCAAATACTGGGCCACTACCCTACACTATGCTCTTTGACCACTAACTGTTTGCATCACAGTTTTATTTTTTGCCAGAAATTTTGTAGTGCTAGCTGACGTGAAACTTTGCTAAACTAACAGTGAGTGTAATGAGAAATTTCTCAACCGATTTTTTTGTAGTTTTGGCTTTGGAAAATCACTGCTATGCTAACAAGTAGTGTAATCTTCTTTCTGCTACATCAGATCCACACTAATATACAATCAAGTTTATCTCTAGGCTGTTAGATGCTCTTTTTCCTGCTAGTTAGCTGAGTTTTCTCCTGCAGGTTAGCTTTGAGGATTATAAGCTAACACTGGATTTCAACCGCTAAGGTTACAGCTTTTAGCAGTGTGATTCAATTGATTTCACCTGGGGGAATTGATCACAGTCTCAACTATCTATTTTCACCTGCAAAAAATCTCTTTCAGCCTTAAATGAAGTACAGCTGACCTGAATTCTTCCTTATTTCCTCATTCCATTAATATCTTCCACACATAACCCTAATTTCAATTTGTTTTGAAATTCAGATTCTGTTTTCTCCTAGATGTTTGACTCTTTTCTACACAAAAAACTTTCAAATTTCTCAGATTCTTCATAGAAAGTACAGAAATTACCTGCTTGGATAAGATTATCCAAGAAGTTGCAGGACGACTTTGTCAAGTCCTGCAGGTAATGGGCTGGAAGTTCAGAAATAAGCCGACATAAAATTTTCAAAAACTTCTCAGATATTCTTGTTCAAGCAGTGAGATATTCAGTTAGACTTCCCTATTATTGATGCAGGTGCTAAAAATTGCTGGAAAATTTAATAAATGCCAGCCAACCCCCATCAAGAGAGTGTCATTTCTATGAATATTGAAAGGGGGCTCTGCAGCTCCCTCATGCTAATTCTGAAGGATTGTTGAGCATTGTAATTATATACATACACCAGGAAAAATCTATTGTAAATTTCCCAAAATTGATGTCGGAAAGTACAAAGGCACCTTTTTAATTTATATGTATTACACACAATGTACAACTGTTACAAAAAGCTGAAGTTTTAGTTGAAACATGAATTGAGGATTCTGAATTTCAAATTCTCATTATTAGGGGGTATCAAATATGACCAAATCCACCATTAAAACCAGTGCATTAAAATTTTCAACAAAATTTGGATTTTGGAAATTCTGACCAATTGTATATGGGTATCAATGGCTTTTAAAAATGGTGGATTTTCAAACCCAGGTGATTAGATAATGGTAGATTTGGTCATATTTGGTACCCCCTATTGAACCAGTTATTTTTTTGGCTTTAGAGCTTTAAATTATTATGATTATGATTATGCATGCCAATTCTTGAAAAGGAGGGAATTTTGGATTTTATTTACACAGATTATTGTTGACAGAAGGAACTTCAAAGTCTTGTAGCTTGTAGCAAAGGCTCAACTCAGAAGAGCAAACAGGATTGTGTCTTAGTTGTAGCATTAGGTTCTAGGATGCATAATATCAAAAACCCAGAAAACTGAAAACCAGGAAACATTTGAGGAGAGCTGTCAGCCCTAGAAATACTCCAGAGTATCCTAAGAACTGACTAAACTGTAAAATACAATATAAATACTGTATTACTAATGTAAAAAATAACATATCATAAAATATTATCAACTCAGAATGTACAATTAAGTGGGGTAGCTCACTCAAAACACCACTAAATTCCTACTCCTTCCAGTACTTTATCATAGAATAAGGATACTTTAAGAAAAGGGAATAATAAGTATAAATTATGGATTAGAAATTATGTTCATAAAAGCTGAGAGACAATAAGCTTATTTGCATAAATATAATAATAATAAAACTATGCTTATAAGAAAGAAATTACCTAAGTGTGTGGTAATTTCCCAGTATTGTTCTATTAAATGAATTGGCCCATGATGTGATTGGCTATACATAAATGTCATGAGGTTATGGGGAAATAGAAAATACTGTGCTCAATTCAATACAATTCCCATTGCATAATAGTGCATTTGAATTGTAATACATTAGATCAGAATATGTAACAAAATTCTAGAACCTTCCCCTGAAGACCTCTAGAATATAAAAGGAGGCCATTTCCTGGCCTAGGATTGGATACTCAGCATATTCACCCAGTACCACATTAGTAAGTACCCTGAATATTCTCCCCCTACTTTTAGAGTAGTGTTATCCCCTTTATTATCCAACCCACCTTGTTTACTGGACTAGGTATCAAGCTACCTTAGAACCTCCCCATCTTAGACCTTGAACTGCTCCTTATAAAGCAGTTGCTGCAAGACTACCACCTCTGACAGTAGCCAATCAGCTCAAGTGCTTACCAGCTGCTTAGTAACAATTTATTGTCACTTATCTCTCAAAAAAGACAGAAAAGATAGCCAAACCTATAAGGTTAGCTGTTAGTCTTCTCCTGATTGACTAATTTGTATACCAAATAAGACAATTAAAAAGGAGTTTAGGGTATCCTCTGTGCATAGTTTGGACACTATAGAGAGAATAATACACTTCATTATTCAGATAACCTTTCAGCACAGTGATAGTACCTGGCTTTTTTATATAAATCAAGCCAGTGTTTCATACACATAGCTGACAGGTGCACACCAAGGATACATAAAAGATAGAGCTGGATTAAGTCAGGAATACATAGAAACCACCTCCATAGAGGTTCCAGATCCGTTTTCCTGGTGTTTGACAGTAACTATTGGATTATAAATACTTGTGTTCATCCCTCATTCCTTTCCTCAGTTAATTAATATAATATATGCTTACACTTCCTACCAGGTATCCAACCAATCATTACATGGGTAGTGTTAAGAGTAACTTCCTTGAGTACATCCCATCTTTATCACTTGAAGATAACCTTGTAGGGATGTAGGGTCGGCAATCAGTATGTATTCCCGGGAGGTGTTGCCCGGAGGAGACAGATGTGGTCTCCTCCGGCTGGCTGAGCCGCAGCCAAGTCAACCATGTGACCTAGGTCACAACAATCCTCACATCCTTCAACTCATCAAAGTTATCCTCAAGGCATCCTCAAAGATTATCCTTGAGCCTTATACATTTCCCTTACACTTTTAATCAACCAAATCCCTTTCTGTGCATTGGGTTGGTTGCACAACATCATTACTGCCACAATCATCCCTTCCTGTGCCCACTAGTATGTTATAAATTGAGCTCTACTTGGTTCTTTGTTTTAGAATGCACTTTCACCCCTGGTATTAACACATATCCTGTAAACCTTCACCAGGTGCATAACTATGCCAACTCTTAAACCAGAGAGTTTGACTGATCTTTGAAGGTTCCGCCTGTTATGCCCTTGTCCTGGGATGTCAGTGATGATAAGCAATGAGAGCGAGGAAAACAGAAGATCACCAGAAGCAGAGAGTTTTGCAGAGTGTTGCAAAAACACATTATAAGCATCTAATTAATATGTATGCTAATAATGAAATATAACCCCAAGTAAGTGATAACACTACCAAGCCTTTGAATAATCTTGGGAAAAAATCTTCGAAGGCTTTGTAATGACAAAAAACAACAAGGCCACGTCGGATTCGAATTGTTTTCGAAGTGAAACTTATTTAATTAGAATGTGCGTTTGTGGTGTATTTTATGTAAATACTTTTTTATGAACCTAACACCAAGCTTAACTAAAGCTGGAAATCAATTTCAATTTTTTACAAGGCTCTGCAACTCACTGCGTCACCCCACACACCATAAATAGCCTGGATCATTCAATTTTAATATAATTTTCTTTGTTTTTCATTCAACCATAAATAATTGAATATTCCAGATGTAAAGCACAAATCATCGACATCTCAAAAACCTTGGTCACCTGGACTGCAGGCTGTTACGTCTAATCGATCCCAGGCACTGATTCCCCGGCGGTGGGCGTTCGGATCATCACAGTTAATCAGACCCACCACTCGAATTTCTATTTCCGTTAGGTTGACCGTTCCGGTGGCCAGGATGATGAACCTGCCCCCCTGACCAAACCTTCCACCCTCCTGGCCGGGGTCCATGTTTCGATGGCCATTGACAGCACATCTAGGCTGGACGTTCGCCTGCTTCGGGAAGGGCAGCCGCTTGGGCCACGCCGCCGGTAAACGAAATCCGGGTAGTGCCGGTCATGGTTCGGCTGCCGAGTTCTCGTGTCTATCGGGCCATCGTGGAACTTGCCATCGATGCTACTCTCGTATCCGAATCGTCCTGTTTGCGGATTCGCGATAGGGTTCGTACCCACTGTTCAAAAAAGAAAAAGAAAAAAACATGACCCGACATGTTTGTCTGTTTACTTCCTTCCTAGACGACATGAATAAAAACATCCATAGAAGAAACGCCTACCTCCCGGGAACCCGGCAAGGTGACTGTTTATGATGTGGTCGACCAACAAATATAGTGACATTGATCAGTCTTTCTCTTTACCTTTCCCCAGGCTAATCATTCTCTATAAGGCCTTTACAGATCAAAAGTCAACACAGAAACAAGGGAAGAAACTAAAAACTATCTGAAAAAACAGTGACTGTTCCCAGGATTCGGTTCCATGTCGTTCATAGAAGGCAATTTGGTGTAAGCACAACAAGTACCATAAGGCTAACAACTCCCGACCCAGAAATAAGAAAATAGCTCTGTTAGCTCATATTTTCCATTGTACACACGGCAACCCCAAAAGTAACTCTATTCACTCACACAGCCATGATACCGGTCGTCGGCGTGGTTGACGATGAAAACGGCCATCAGTTGAACTGCATTTGAGATCCAAGGAATGTCAATACCCGCCCTTAGCTTTGATAAGCCTTTGGTCACATCATTTGTTGCATGCAGTCTATCCATTACACACTCACCATCTGGGTACGCTAACCGAGTGTTGCGGGCGCCTTGATATTTGATGGAAGGGACCGAGTAATAGTTGTGATCAATCAATGTGTTTTCTGAGGCTATATAATTAATTGATTAGTTTATTTACATTCAGCTACCTGGATATCTTTCGAGCATCGTTTGGCTGCAGGAATCGAAATTAAGCAATACCAGTAGTCATGCCTCATTAACCTTATTTCTCCATTCAAGCAAATCGGAAAGGGGCGTTAAGAGAACAGAGAAAACAACTGAGAAAGATCATTCACGTTGGTTTCTACTTAGCCACGCCTCCGAGGGCTTGTAATCGTGCAAGTATCCCGTCGCCTCGTCCCAGTTAGCCCTCACCGTCTCAAAGCAAAGTCCAATGAGTAAAAAGAGCAAGTAGAACATTTCGGTCATCTTCATCGGCCACATTCTTCAATCCTAGAGCAAACAGATCTCGGCGAAAGTGCGATCACGGATCTAGAAATCGTGTTGTTAGATCCTGGGTAATCAAGGGGAGGAAGCTCTTGATCAGGATAGAGACAAAGAAGTTCCCCTTTTCAACAGAGGGGTCACCCAACTCAAACGGAGTGGGATTATTGGATCTATATATACACTGGCACCGAAGGGCAGCTACGAGCATTCGTGGAATAAGTCTGAAGAAAAAGAAATCATACCCACCTATAGAAACTTCAGTCAGAACGAGCGGTTATATTTTGCCAAGGATGGGACCAATGACGGATATACTGGATAACATCATGTTTTTATACCCGAGTCTGCCGAGCCTCCAGAAAAGGGGGAACATAACAGTGACCATAGCTGACAATGGGTGGTGATGATAAAGGGAGAGGAGAGACGCGAGTTGCTCTAACGAAAGGTCACATCAACACCGCTCAACAAATCACGAATTGTATCCTGGTCTCTAGTATGTAGTGTATGAAGACGTCAAGTAGTAGGACCCACTGTGAACGTTGACGTACTAACATCCTGCATGGCTCAGCTATGTATGTAGGACATTTGCTTTACTCAGCAAGTCAAACAAAAACCATTTGAATAGTTTACCATGTTAAAGCAAACTCACCTCACAAGTCGTTCCCGTACTCTTGGCGCGAGCACCCTGCCGGAGAGGGTACTTTCTCTATCGGCTTACGCCGGAGGATTTTAAGCCCAATGTACATAGAAGCGAGCTCCTCGCAAGGAGCACCACAGCTATCGTATGTGAGGGGCATCATCCCTCACAGAACCCAATTTCCTAACCGCCTATGCCGTGTCATGTGCGCAAACACTTTTGTTTCGACACGCAATGTTGTCGATTGAGAGAGAGATTAGTTAGGGAGAGCTGATGGTCGCATATCAACCTGGTACAAGAGATCCTCTAACGGAGCCGGTTCTTTGCACCAAATTTGAACGATCCTGTTAAGATACATCTTTTTCCCTCTAATTGTCACCCATTTTCAACAGGGGGATGATACCGATGGGGCACGGGGAATCCGACGTTGGTTTCACCACCTCGTCAAACTCACCATCCCGCTCTGTTGGAATTAAACCCGAGGTGGACTGTAATACTAAAATACATACTGTCGAAGTGGAACGGCGGTGAAGTCTCCCTCTTTTTCTTAAAACCGAATGTTTTTACGCAAGCATGCAGCCAACGCTAGCCTAACTAAGCCTCTCGAATGGAGGGGGGGCCCGCGTCCCAAAGGGACTCTCCATAGGAGAGGCTTATGCCTTATGTCACAATTTTTGCGTGGGCATTTTGAGTTTTTGTGGCTTTTTTGAGCCATTTTTCATTCAATGCTTTAGTAAACTTCAACCAAACAACTTTGTGGGATGCCACAAGAGGACAGACTAGCCTGGAATTCTGGCCACAATTTGCCATGCTCCAACTCAAAATTGAGTCAGTTTACCGGATTGGCCAAGGCTTCTTAGCAAGTGCTTGGACCCTGGGGTAGTTGGGACATCACATACTATGTGATGCCACCTTTATGGGTTTTTGAACAACAACTAGGAGTATGGAATTCATGGCAAACCTCACACTGTTTTGGATTGATACTCAATTTGCATACTAAAAGCCACGCATAATTTCAACATAACTGCCCCAGAAGAAAAATGGGTGTGATATGGACAAATAACTGCTACAAGCTCCAAGGCTCGACTCCTGCTCATAATAACCACAATCTCAAAGGCTCCACTCGTTGTCATAATAGCTAACAAATTTTAATAAAATTACATACCTCATCCTGAATTTCCAATGCTACCTACATTGAGATCAAAGGATCATACTCCAATTTCAATCGCGTTTGGTCGGCCACTGGTGTCAATGTGTACAAGAAGGTCTTCCAAATGAATGATCAAAATTTGAAGGCTCACATTGCGCATTATTCTTTTCTTAAATATGGTCAAACAGCAAAACCCAAGCAAATTGATGCAGTGGCTAACTTGGTACTGGGTCGCAACACTTTTGTCCTTGCTGGTACTGGATTTGAAAATCTCGGATAGCCAAGATCTATTTTGGAATGCTACCATTAAACAAAAAGGCAATTATTCTAACCTTGAATCCATTGGATTCTTTAGGGGACAACCAGGTACACGAGAAAAACAAGGCTGGATTTACAGCAATCAATCTGAACAAGCTCAATTTCAACAAGAATATTGCCAATGACATACGTAAAGGCACCTATCAGTTTGTCTATATGAGCCCAGAAATCTTCTGAACAACAAGTTATGGGAAGATGTTTACTTCAGTTCGGATTTTCAAAATCGGCTTGTTTGGTAGTAGTGGATGAAGCCCATATGATATACATATGGGGTATTGTGGAATCTCGACCTGGAAGGAAGCAAGCAACTATTTTAAGCCGTCTTGAAGACTTGGGATCTTTCGGCCATCATATGGAAACCTCGGCGGCCATCTTCTATCTCGAAATAACAAGCCTATCTTACTTTTGTCGGCAACTTGTCGACCCGTTGCTGTAGAAGCCATCAAGAAAAGCTTGAAATTAGATGACTCAAACGTTGATATCTTACGTGCTGAGCTAACACGTCCTGAAATACGCATTATCTGAATCCCTATGGAGAGCTCAATGGCTTCTTGTCACGACCTGATTAAAGCCTTCCCCTCGGTCAGCGATGTGCAAACACACAGACTTGGTGCCAACACTAGTCTACAGTGGCTCACGGAATCGGACCTTGACTGCCTTGGAGGTTATCAACATGGCTCGTGAGACTCCTATGGAGTCAATAAATCCCAGAAGCAGCTGCGCTCGCCGATATCACTCGTGCACCGGAGCACTCGATAAGATTGATTGTGTAGAGGATTTTGCTGCAGGAAAAATTTGCAATTGTATCCTGCACAATGGCCTTGGGTTTGGGGCAGAATTGGAAGCGGGTGCGAATGATCATTCATATGGGGAGGAGTGATCCAGCCTCAATTGTACAGATGGTTGGGAGGTGTGGTCGGGACGGGAGACCGGGTCTGGCCATTCTTTTTATGGAAAAAAAAATGACGTCATGGGAAAAATTCAGTAGATCATTTGATGAAGGTGCCACCCAGTCTGATGATGATCGGATGGATGCCCTTGCTGTAACTCCGTTTGCTTAAGAATTGTGTTCTCCATTGATAACCCGTATGTTTGAAGCATGTTTTTATTTATTTCCTTAACCCTTCGACATTGCTTTAATTTACTTATTTTGAACCTTTCTTTCAGCTTAGGTTATATCCCGGTTTTGGTTGATGACCCAAACTGTTTGATTGAAAAGGAAAGAGAGGATAAAGCAGGTTTTTTGCCTTGCTTATGTTCCAACTGCGATGGCCCTGGCGCTACCAAGTTGATGGCAAAACCTACCCTTCGCTAATATACACAACTTTGACAATGTCTTGTCTAATCAGTTCCACACATGCAAGGTAGTAGATCTCAAATCAAAGCTCCCAGCGAAAAAAAACAACTTTCCGAAAAAGGAAAGCTCCTGACGTGGATAATAATGTTTTAGAGAGTTTCCAGTTCTCAATAGTGGAAAACTTTGCTAAATTTTACTACTCTCGTTTCCCCATGTCGGCAACTATCCAGGCAGATGACATCTTTGGCAAGACTGAAGCAAAAGCAATCGCGTTTTACTTTAACCAAATAGAATCAAAAGACGACCTGAAGATTGTAATAGGTGGTGAAATGGTCGAGGGCCAGTTGGATTGGGCAATGGAGCAAATCACACTCCACAAAATCATGATCAAGAAAATATTCTCAGGTTTCCAGTCGCTGGGCAGAGTGTGGACCTAAATACAAATCCAAGGTTACAAGGTGTACATGCTGACAGTCAATCCATTTGTTGACCAATCATCCAAATCAACTGTGAAGAGGCCGAATAAAAAAAACCATTCAAGCTCTGGAACGACAACGCATATCCTCAGAAAAGCAGCTTCAAAAAAGATAGAAATGGATCGGAAAGACAAAAGCGACGACAAATCGCGTTGATTTTGGCGGAGGGCCGACCAGCAAGGGATTAGGGTGTTAAATGTTATCTGAATCTTGACCGTTTTCGCTATCTGATACACATTCTCCATCAGGGTTCTGTGCATTGTTGCTCATGTTTTCTTAAAGCGCATGAGATGGGGATCTTTGCCTTGGATGATAGCTTTCATCTTACTGATCCCATCAAGATATGTATTGGTGTTTCTTTCAATATTTTTCCCATTGCGGTCGGGAAATTGATCCAATATGTCTTGATTATTAGCCATCAATATCATCATTTCCAGGGACCTACTGTTTATGAGATTATGGCGAGTCTGATGAATGACTTTTAACCCACATTCAAACCTTCGAGAGTTTGTATAACTCCTCGAGCTGAAAGATAGAAAATTTGAAGACTTGTCTATAAAAAATTTAATATCTTGATTATCGGTGGGAAACTTACCAGCAAGATGTTGGGTGAGGAAAATCTCTCGCAGTCTGTCTATCTGGGTGCCAATGCCACTCTTGTTGTGAAAATACTTGAGACGGTAATTTGGATTTCCAACCAGAAATCCTTGGCAACAAAATGATCAGGGCGGCCCGTGGGAGTTATGAGGAGATTGTGACGGAGATATTTGCTTAGAGAGGGATTGAGGCCACCATTCAGAGGATAACCATTCGCGGAAGGTATGATGAGTAGTTTGTGATTTTCTTGATTGACTGCGCCATCACACACCACTTCTTCCAGACAATCATTAGTCTACCAACATCGCCAGCCTTCATACTCCTCTTTGCCTCCACAACCGATGAGAAATCATGGAGCTTGTATCAACATATTGTGGAGTTTAGGACACTCCCGAGCCGCTGCTTGTTTGCGTGCGTTTGCTGAGCAATATTCATTGTAGCATTGATCCACAAGTGCATTCCATTTCTCTGTGGGATAACCTCACGATCAGTGGTGATCTGTTTCTGTGCGGTCTTCATGACCACACTGATCAAAAATCAAATAACAAATGATTGATCAATCAGCTCAATGCAATAATGAGTTGGAATTCAGATAAACTACATGAAAAGTATTACATACCGCAGGCAGTAATAGAGCATAGAATCAAAGATTTTCTCCAATTGATTAACCATTAGTGTAAAGTCCTTCTTTTGGATGGCCTTCTCGGCAGGGAACCCAATCCTGTAGATATTGCCAGGCACCACAATCCTTCGAGTCACTCATGTTTCCAAAGTGGTGTGTGAATATGGCAGTGGCAATATTCCATAGGGTATGTGATGCCCCCAACTGAAAGAACATATTGTTCAGTTTGGTCATTAGGATACGCGCTCGGTGACCGCTGAGACCTTAAGCAGTTAAAGTTTTGTACAGTTCCTAGGTCTCCATCCATTGGCTGGAGGCGGCCAAAGAAATCTTCAACAGAAAGGCCCGACTGGCCATAATGAATTGGAAACTTGTCCGATTCCTCGGCGGAGTTATCTGACGCGTCCATGAGCTTGAGCATGTGAATTACTGGCTTCTTGGCTTGGACCTGCTCGATTACTGGTGATGACATTGGGATTGTAGTTTCCCGATTGGTAGGGACAGCAAGATACTGATGTAGAACCCTGGCGATCTGGCCCTTCCAAACCATGGATTCATGAACATGCTCGGTGTGGTATTCCAAACCCTGTTTCAAGTATCATACAGGATTTATTTCTTTCATTATCTTTCAGAAGTTAAAATAGTAGCAATATAAGTGCATAATTGAAATCTAGGGTAAATTTAATATATAAGTCACCCATTTATGTTAGGGTTTGCACGGCTAAATCAAAAGATATATGTTAAAAAGAATTATAGTGAATAATAAGTACATAGTATATATATAGAAGTAGTATATAGTTAGTTTCTGGTCACAAGACGCAGACATGATCTGTGGCACAGCCTAAGTACTAACATCACCAGCAGAAATAGCTCAATTTATGTCACAAGATGCAGCACATGATCTGTGGCACAGCCTAAGTACATAACCTCACCAGCAGAGAAATAGCTCACTTATGCAGTCCCTGCCTGAAGGCAGTGCAGAACAAGAAACCCCACCAGCATAAATACCTCAATCAGACGTTACACCAGCAAAAATCCTCATATTTTACTATATAGGAGGCCAGGATAGAGAGAAATCCCAACATCCCACATCCCAGAGGATCCCACTCCCCATCATCCAGCAAGCAAACTAAATAAAATTACTCATCCATATAAAATAGTGTGATCTTAATCAGGTGACCCACAACAACATCTTTCATGCCAGTTTAAAAATACACAACAGAAATATATATAACAAAAAGAAATAAAATTGTGCTCTTTTAACTAAAGGTTAAGGAAGAGGGTACAACACATTGAATATTTCACATTATACAAAACATCCATTTTACTTATTCTCCCTGACTGCATCTAAATATAAAAATAAAATAAATACTAAAAATATATAAATACTATTCCTCATCAATTCCATAGCTTGTATTACATTTACCAACCCTTCTGTAACAATCCATCCACTATCTACTTCCCTGATCCTTTCATCAAGCTCATTGCTGATTATTTGTAAGTTGAAATTAGATCTTTGTCTGATAAGAGATTACTACATAAATAGTTCTCTTAAAGAAAACAAAAAGAAAGTTATCAGCCACAACAATAAATAAAATTGTTGTATTAACTCTTGTAGTAAATAGAGGGGCAGGTCTTTCAAACCACCCTTAACAGTTGTAATAAATTCATACATACCTGAAATACTATAACTGCTATTTCCCCCTCACAGAACTACCCCCGTCCCAAAAGGAGTTCTCACATCGGAAGGACTTGGCAGGAAGATTCGAGGGTGAATGAGCATTGATTTGACCTTATCAACTGCAGCATAGTAGCTTTCCAAGCTCAAGTCAGAGAGAACAACCGACAATACGAGCTCCCCGTCAGGCACATGCACGTAACCCCAAGTGCCTCGAAATGTATGAGACCTGTGGCCAACTGAGGCAATATGGACTCGTTGCTCCATATCAATATTATCAATGCAAATTGTGGGTGCAATTGGTATTGTATTGCTGACCCTCATTGCATTCCTAACCTTTGATGCTGCCTCATGAGCTAGAGACCTCATAGCTGACAATGCAGCTGAACGAGACGAACTTAATCCTATGTGATTCAGGTAATCGTGGACCCTTTCCGAAATTCCACATGCTGTGAAACGCACTGAGTTATTCAACTGAAGTGAGTTGGACTGTCGGTTGACAGCAAAAGCCATGATAGAGCAAACCGTCAAGACCACCTAAGGCAGGAATGAGCTTGGAATACATGAAGTATGGAGTCATCATTTGAATAACTTACTCTATGGAAGCGCATTGGTAGCTCCGTCTGGTTTTTCAGTGTTCTGTTTGTATTGTATCTGATCCATATCATTACCAGAATGGCTTCCAGGTGTATTGTTTCTAGAAGAACCAAATTCTTCGCAATCTCCTTCCAAGTTCTCTGCGTTTGATGTAGGATTCATCCCCATTAATATATTTTTCAAGAAGGGCATATGATAAGAAAGAGATGCATCTTGGTGGTCTCGGGCAGCTGTGGAAAAGAAATCTGACACCACTGTGGTTGAGCTTTGGAATGATCCAGAAGGATAAATCCCCCTTGGAAGCTCCTCATTTTGTAATATACTGATTGCCTGATAAACAGTCATTTCAAACAATGAAATGAACAAAGCTTACCCATGAAGAAGTACGGATAAAAAATTACTCACCTCACCTTGAATGAACTGCTTCCACCCTTCCCTTCCTACTTGAGTCGTCTTAATGAGAGTTCCAAGGGACTCCATAAAGCCAAGTGTGGACTTGATGCTTGTAGGTTGGGCCCAATATCGGCGTAAGTAAGCTAATTCAGGGTTTGGCGAGGTCAGGTAGTGAAGCATGAAGTGCTTTGGTGTCATTATATTTGGTTGGCTGCGAAGTATCTTGCAGACCTCTAGAACCTTTTGGTCTTTTGGGCATTTATTTTCCATTCTTTGTGTAATGGAACACTGGTTGAAACTGTGATAATTAGTAGCTGTGGCAAGATCAAAGGATTTGATTGATGTTTAATTTATTCCAGGATGTTATCACCTGTTATTACTCTAGCCAACCGGGCCATTTGTTTGTTTATAACAGGATTTATACAGTATTATACCCCTTGGTACATGCAGGATACAGGAATACGTGACAAGCATTGTATGTGTATGCACATCATACAATGGTTGTATACGTTGGAGCGGTGGAAAAGACCAAATTTTGAAGTCCATTGCTTCAAGAATCATTGGGCTTTTGGTGATGGTTGCAGCACCCAAAGGTGGGCACAGGTGAGACAAGTCTGAAGATGCCAAGGGCATGCCCCGGGCATGAGAGGAAGGATGTGTAAAATTGAATGGCACACATCCTCCACCAAGTCCCCTTGGATGCTCACGCTAAAATGTTGACATTAGTCACAAGTCCCTCCTTTGGAGGTCGCGCGTTGTGCGAGGGCGCTTGGCGCCAGCCCAGGCTGTACCAGGGCCCTCCAAAGCGAGGGACTTGTTTAAGTTAGCAGCCAACGGGCGGCTGGCTTGGTCAAGGCGATGCCTTTAGCCCCCGTAGTCATATCCTAGCCCGGGTTATCCTAGCTTAGCACAATCCCCTCGATCAGGGGCCGGGGGGACCGGCGCGCCGAAGGCGCCTCGCCAAGCGAGCCTCAAGAATGAGGGGCTTTGAGCAAAGTCCCAGCCATCGCCTGGAAGCTTGGCTTTTGGGGGCTTTTTTCACTTTTCAATAGAACTGAAACGCTTGTAAATCTGAGTAATCCATCCAAATGATTTCTTGTGAGCTTTAGCATGTAGGCCAACTTCTTGGCTTTGGGTTATATTTTTCAGACTTATGATGAACAAATGTTGGTTGGTCCATGGATGGAGTGGGAGTCTCACTGACAATGGTGACATCGTGAATTTTTTATTTATCCATAGTTTGAAACATTACTTAATATTATGGGTGAGACATTGAATCTCACATTATCTGTTCAATTTGTACAGGTACATGGTGAGGGAGTATTGAAGAAGATGATAGAAGAATTGGGAATAATCCTGAGGACCTTCATGAAACTCATGGAAAAATGAGAATTTCATTATTTTCTTGAGGGTCGAGTCCTCAATCTTGGGCCACCTGTTCATTACAGAAATGTTGAGAAAAATCAGGCCTTTGGCCCGTCTCTTTGGCAGGTCAAATATCATCTGGGAAGGTGGGGAAACATGAGGGGAAAACCTTTCCTGCAAAAAGGTTCCCAGCTTCCAGCCCAAAATCTGACATTAGTCACAAGTCCTTCTCCTTTGGAGGCTCGCGCTTCGCGCGAGTGGCGCTTTGCGCCAGCCCAAGCTTCACCAGGGCCCTCCAAAGCGAGGGACTTGCGTTAAGTTAGGGGTTATCCCGTTCCTGAAAATATCTTCCATGCGCGCTATACTCTTGGATCAACAAATCCTGTTTCTTAGACAATCACCCAATTGTCAATGTATACTTTCATCATCAAGCTTCTGATTTCCTGAACCCAAACTTGACGCCCTAGCCTGCCACATTTGACTCCAACAACCAATTAACTCCAAGACAACCATCCATTCTAACCCAAGTATGTACACCCTCCTCTGTGGGATGTGTTTAAGTTTGATTTGCATGGGTAAATGTTATAGCTGGAACCAGAAACTCCCCCAAGGGAGGAGTATATTTCTGTGGGACTAGTATTACAGGCAGAACAAATTTACAAACTTGGTTTGGTGAGAAACCAAAACCCATGAAGCTATAGATTATGGATATAAAATTTGGAGAAATATGTTGATGTAAAATGACATGGAATACTGTCATCAAAATAAATACCAGCATGACTTCCAACATGGACCACTTTTCATCCCCAGGATATATGGACCAATCCAAGGGAGGAGACAAGCAAGCTAACAGAGCTTGGATAGGCTTGCTAATGGCGTGGTAACCCATCCCTTTGGACCCAGAATTATCAACAACCTTATTATGCACCAACTATAGCTCATTATTATCAAAGAAACAGATTCATCACATCATATTACCCTAGACAGTCACTGACTAACAGTACCTCTTATTTTTGGTTGTTAACAAATGCACACCTAGCTCCACCTGCTTACATATGCATCTGTTTTGAAAGTCACTGTGCAATTTGCACAGTTACTGTGAATCGAAGCTTGGTTGATTCACCCTTTGAGAAATTTTGAATTAAAACCACCAGCATCCTTATGTTTTCTGCATGTCAACTGCAGGAAGTTGAGACAGGTTGTTTTTTCAGTGAGATCCTAGCATCAGGGGTTCTCCAGGGCACTTGAAGGAAAGATCTATCACATAAATTTCTTGAGTAACCCTTCCATAACTTCTGAGAATTGGTTGTGAACTTTGAGTCAAAGAATTTGGTTCTCAGTATGAGATTTGGTTTAAATTGGGTTGATATAGAACTCAGCTGATTTCATGTTGTGCTTATGTATAGCTCAGATGTGGATTTCAGATGCAGAGTAAATTATTCTTAGATGTTGACTCAATAAATTCACATTGCAACAATTTATTCAGAATGAAAAAAATACTATATCAGGGGGAAATAGCAAATTTCCAAACTGTATTTAATAGAACTTGGCAAATTGAAGGCACATTTGAGACTTGGTTTTCAAGATTTTAAAAAATGATAAAACAAGCAAGTAGGTATATTTCTTTGCAATATTCAAAACTTCTGGATTTTTTGATACCTTGGCCATAAGAACCTTAAAATTCACTTCAAAGTTGTGCAGAATGCTATTCTGAACCCCACTAGTACAAATAAATATCATTGTGTGATCAATCATCTCTATGTAATGGATCATGCACTTCCAAAGTTTCACTTTGAAACATATCCAATTTGCTGACACCTGATGTTTTTGAAAAAGATTTTGAATTTTCCTCAATTTTTTCTCAAAAGATAGTTGAAATTGTCTGCAAACTTCCAACTTGATTTGATTTGTGTCACAACCAGGTTTGGTGAAGCCCTTTTTTGTTTTTTTGGTTGGATTTACTTCAAAGAGACTTCATTTTTTCTTGCCAATTTGGATCCATAGTGTATTATTTTCATAGAATTAGAAGATATAAGATTACAATGAATTAGGCTCAATTAATGTACCTCAGGTTAATATGCTTTTATTGAAACATATTTATCTTTCCCATTACTGCAAGATTTATTCATATGGGCCACCTCCAAGCATCCCTTTTACCAATCTTCATCAAAACACAATCCTTGAATTGATTTGATAAAAAAAACTAATGCATATCACCCTCAAACATTTTGAATGAAAGAATTTGTATTCTCAGAGGCCCATCCAATCAAAATTGAAAATTACATTGCTATTTTTCCCCCTTGAAGGAGAGAAAAATTTAAGTATTTTTTGTAGATAACTTAAAGATTGGGTTTCAACCAGTTACTTGGGGAAGGCTCTCTAAGGAGATTCTGGAGAATAACATTTTGTGAATTTGGAGATTTCCCTAAGCAACCCAAGCCAATTTCTGTTGTGTCATCCATCAGTTTTCATTGAATCCAAGTTGCCTGATTTCAATGAAAATTGTGGTCATATTTTTTCATCCTTGGATATATCTTGGTAGCCAAAAATCCCATCTTGATTTCAAAACAACTGGGGAAGGTAGTGTTGTAGCAATTTTACAAAAATTTATTTGGATTGCTTCTGGTGATAGAGTTCCTTCCAGCTCAACCATTTCTATATACTGGAAAATGAGCCAGCATAGAGGTTTAAATCAATTTATAATTCAAACTGTTAATTTATTGCCAGGATTCACCAGGAAAAATGTATTGTCATTTGTCTACAAGTGATATCAAAAACTACAAAGGCACCTATGTAATTTGCCAAATCACTTTCAGAAAAGTTACAATAGATATTTCCTTGTGATTATTACCATAAAATACAAGAGAAGGAAATCAATTCAGATACTTGCCAGCTTGAACCATGTGAGTCTAGGTAATTGATCCTTATGAAAAAATTCAGAGCCACTTAATGGTGGCTTTTGAAAGCAGTATATCTCCAAGTTCATAGTGCAGCTCACATGTACACACATTTCTGGGTGGGAATCAAAGAATGTTTTTCAAGAGGGCTTCCTCCCAATGAGTAGGGCTATAAGTCACTGATCACACTGAAAAAACAAACTGGCTCAACTGCAGGCAGATGAGCCAATTTTTTTTGCAGTGTGAGGACCCTTCCTCCTGTTTTTTTTTAAAAAAAAAAGAACTTGGAAAAAGACCTCCCAATGAGTGGTTTATAGTCCCTGGGAGGGCTTCCTCCCAACAAGTGGTGTTTTAAAAAATTAATTGGGTGGAAAAAAAAAAATGCTTAAAAATAATCTTTTAAACAGCTCATCAGTTGGTAATCCTGCTGAATATTGGTTTATAAGAACAAATCATTGGGAAAATGAGTACAAACTTATTTTGTGTGTACCTCTTTGTAAGAAGTGGTTTAGAAAGACACTTTCCAGGAGGAAGTCCTTCTGATGTGTGGTTCATAAAATTATTTATCAGGAGATAATTTTTTTCAGCTTTAAAATTAATTTCAAGTATCAAACAAATACTGCAAGAAAATTCTCAATACTGTCAACTGATAAACACTATATGATTATTAACCTATAATCTCAATTTTGATGGCATTTTAAGTAGGGTTACCCACTTACAATACCCCTAAATGCCTACTACTTTACCTACTTTTCCTATGACTTAGAGTACCGCCTCAGAGCTATACAAAAAGAACATACAAGTCAGAAATACATATTTACAATAAACAAAATTAAACATTTAAAAAAATACACAACTGTGAATATTTCCACCCAAGACCTGGGAAAAATGTAGAACATTTTAATTAGGGGGTATAAAATATTTCTAAATACACTATGATGAAATTGACTGGTTTCAGAAAATCCATCATTTGCAAAACATTTTAGTCCTTTACCTACCACCTATTGAAACCCACTGGTGAGAAGAACATGTTTTGGATAATTTCCTGGTTTGAAAAGTGGATTTGCTCATATTTCATACCCTCTGTTGATTATCAAGTAGAATAAATGCTTGGAGTGGTAAACCCTCATAGAAATAAATATATTAAACTTCAAAGTTCCTGACACTTGCCAAAATTGGTTTGAAAAAATTCACAAACCAGGGTAAGGGAAGTTGTGTATACAAATGTGCACATGTTTTAATGTGTCAAAGCTAAATTATCCTAAATAATAAATATGTAAAAGTGGCTTTATCTAAGTGCTCAGGTCCATTGTTTAAAGAGGCAATTGTGATGACTGGAGAATATTTGTCAGGCACTTCACCCTTAACAACCTGTAAGTGTATGGTGTCACCAAATTGTACATGTGTATGTTTTGGTGACAACATAATCAAGCTGCTTTCCAAGAGGAAGGAACTCAACTACAATCATCTGGAGGCAGTGCTTGACAAGCCTCCTTCTGGAAAGTGGATTTAGTATGGTTTCAAAAAATCATCCATTTGTATGCTTTGGTGAAACTGTGCTAAATCCACTTTCCAGGAGGAAGCACTCCCCAAAACACTCATTCGGACCAATCCTTCCCTTTCTAATAAAAAGCTTGTACATTTCCAATCCTTCCATTCCTATTGAAACTCTCATATATTCCAGATTCAGCTCCCAGTATATTCAGCCATAAGATTTCCTCATTTTAAAAAAACCACAACTTGGTCTTACCAATATTTACACTCCTTTTCATCATTAGACCTTTTCATTTCTTATCTCTTTCCCTTCTCCCTGTTTATCTATATATTTTTGTGTTGACTTTAGGTATTTTGCTTTCTTTTTTTCCTTCCTCTTCTTGTATTTTCCTACTTACACATACTCATGAAGATAAAATAAACCTTTATTTTATAAATTAACAGAATTATTCCCATTTGGTATAAACTGCTCATTGAAAGTAAAGTCATAACCACTTATTGGAAGGAAGCCCTTACAACAAGCAGTATATATAACATGCAGGGGAGTGCTCAAGTAGTTGCTTTCTGCTGCTGGAATGGCGTACAACTTGATTGAAACGTGGGAGGAGATGAAACTCCAGAGTTTGATCCACTAAGGTTTGATCTCCGCGCAGCCGACACTTTGAAAAATGCCTCCTGGATGCTTTTCTGCTCCAAGGACAAATTCATGCAGCGCCCGGGAGCTGTTGGAATGAAGGGATCAGTGAGCACAAACCGTTGTCTGGTGGACAAGAAAGGGGACTGGTTGAATGGATGGATCAGCGGGCTGAAACTGTTGGTCAATGGAGTACAGGAAACAGCAGGTAGTCAATGTCGCTCTTTTTTTTTTTTTTTTTTTTTTTTTTTACATGGAGATACCATTGCGCACTATGCATATTCAAAATGTATGACAAAAGGTAACCCTTGTTGTGACATAGATGTCACAGACATCTCTTGTACTCGCCGCATCACCTCTCATCCCCGGACAAGCCAGGGAAGAGAGGAGTTGAGCAATCATACACAATTCTCACTAGTCATACCTGAATAACCCTGAAGGGAAATACATGTATAAAAAGAAAAGAGAAATATATCCTGTTAGCTGGGACAAATGTTGCAGAAAGATGAAAATAAGAAGAGGAAAGAAAAGGGGGAAAGGGGGAAAGAAAGGAGAGGAAGTGGGAATGCAGACGGAGGAGACAACAAGATTGCAGATTGGAAGGTAGCTAAGAAGTTCCGTCTGGGTTGTCCCCTGTACGGAATTGAGGAAGCCTGACTTGTAATCGATTTGCCTGGATACAATATACCTTATGCCACACTGCGGAGAAGTTTGGAAACGCAATGGTCGAAGAATTAATGACTGAACACAACTTCCTGCATTATTGACCAGATGCCCACTTCTCCAGGGATTTGATAACCCCTAAGGCGGACCCGCGTTCTGCGCCATAGACCCGCTTGTGAAGGAGTTTGGAATCTAGCGTGTCATGATCCGGATTTAACATCCAACAGTGCAAAACGCGTGAAAGACTATATAATAAGGGCTTGTACCATAGCGCCTCCCAGCCCGCTGTTTTCTGTTTTTCTTGACCAAAAACGTTTTGACCAACAACGCGTACCACAGGGGCTTATTTCAGATCAAATCAAGAAAACAATGTTGTGCATTCCTGTTTTTGAAAACGGTTTATGCCTCAATCCTGCAATTGCCCCTCACAAGTCACACCGGTCTCAGCATGTCCACCCAACAACCCTGCCAAAAAATGTTGTGGTACACAATTTTGTAAAAAGTGTTGTTGGTGCTCCAATGGTCGATGCAATTTCGTAAAAAGTGTTTTCAAGACCTGTTTTCAAAAAAGCGCATATTTAAAAACAGGTAAAAACGATTTTGAAAACTGGGCCGCGCTGTGGTACAGGCCCTAACGTTTTCTCATTGACATCAAAAACAAAAACAAAAATTCATACTTGCAAAAAACTCGATTATCTTAACATTTTAGCAACGCCAGCTCATCGGCACCTCCCTTCTACAAGATCTTGTGACCCCCGAGGTTTGACGTGATCACTTCCAAGGTCTTGGTGGTCGCGGTTAATTACAGCTTCCACAGCTACGAGAGCCCGATCAAACACGTCCCCAACTCACCTTCCCCAGCCTACACAAGGGCTTGGACGGAGACGTATGTGCCGTGCAAAATTGTATGGTTGCCATGCCTCTGAGGAGGAATCAGGATCGAGATTGTGAGGGGACGGTGGACCCTTACCGACCTCGAAGCTCTCTTTAACCTTCGACCCTTCGAGCGTCAAGTTTCATCACACCAATCATGCGCCTCCTAGCCTCCGCAGATACAGAAATGTTTTACAGATCTTGACGGAGGGAGTGCGATGTATGTTAGAATAGAAACACCCGAATGTCATCGTACTCAAAGGTTGTTCTCAGTTATCTTGAAGTTTTCTTTTCGTGGGTATCATGAAGTACTCTTTGGCTGGACTGTTTGCTATCCTGCTACAAGTATCCTTCCAGCTCAAATCTGCCGATGGTAAGCACCTTCTTCACCGGATACTTCAGGAAGAAAAAGAAAAGTAGTACATGTTGAGCTGACCAGATCAGTACCACTTTCTAAGGTTTATCGACTCACTCCCCGCCTATCAAGCGGGTGGAACATATTTCTAAGGTTGAGATCAAAGTCCTCCCTCGTCGACGCCTCTTCCGCGCTGACAACTCCAACCCATTCGGAGCCAGCGACTTTTGGCGCAGGAGCCTCGATCCACCGGCGTACGAGCTACGCAACGATGATTCGTTCATGATGAGCATGGCTATTCCTAATCATTTGGAAGCCTCTCATGCAAACGGCCCTCAAGAGACCTGGTTCACCCTCTTCCTTCAGCCCACACCCGACCTACTGCACCCACAAGCCAGGTTAAGCTATGAATCATCAAGTTCTCAGAACGGCCAATCAGCCACAAGAACCGTTTCGCTTTTACCAGAGGAAGTTCTTGCTTACTCTGGTTGGGTCATCAAACAGTCCAGCGTGGAGAGCTGGTGGGAAGAGCAAAAACGATTGCAGGAGAGTGGCACGCATTACCATCCGTCGATAGATCATAAGAACAACGACCCCAGAGTGTTAGGATGGGCCCGGGTCTTAATCCATGAAACCCAAGGGATGAAGAACAGCAATGACTTGGATAATCTGATTTGGGAGGGTAGTTTTGAAGCCCACGGACAACTCTGGCACATCAAAACCCTGGATTCTTATAACCTTATTCGTCGCCCGACTGACCACAGTCCAAAACGGTGGGACTCACATCTAAGTGGAGGATTGATTGCCTGGCAAGAGGTAAGCTCAATTAAAAGATTTCAATAGAACAAGGCATGCTCGGTATTGACTTTATCCTATTTCATTCAAGGCGGTTGATAGCCCATCCCATCCATCAGCTTCACATGAAAGTAGCCCTCACCTTCAAAAGAGGCAGTCGATCGATAGTATGTCAGGGAGCATGAGCAAAACTGATTTCTCGGGCTCAATAGGCTCCACCTCCGGCTGCCCAACCAGCCGAAAGGTAGTTTACATGGGCATCGCGGCCGATTGCACCTACATCAGCAAGTATGGCTCCCCCAACGCGGCCAGGCTAGCTATCCTCAACAACCTTAACACCGTTTCGGCACTCTACGAAAGGTCCTTCAACATCTCACTGGCCCTCGTCGAGCTGAAAGTTCAGAATATCGCTTGCCCAGCACAACCTGCTCCCGATTTACCTTGGAACATTGGCTGTCCTGACTCAAGTCCGGCTGGGCTTACCCTTGACGGTCGCTTGAGCGCGTTCAGTCATTGGAGAGGTCAAAAAGGTGGCAGCGATGGAGCAGGGTTATGGCATTTGTCAGTCTTAATCCATGTATTTATGAGGTCCTTTTTCGAAATCAAGACAGCGTTAATCCTTTGACTACATATTCATGTTAACGTTTTCACGAAACAGGATGACGGCTTGCCCAAACGGACAAGAGGTCGGGGTAGCTTGGCTGGGAACTCTATGCAAGGTGAACGCTGATGAACAGGTGTCTAACGGGCTCAATGAGCTAGCCCGCCGACCAAGCAGTGGACAGGTCACGAGTGGGACTGGGGTGACATCGGCGAACCCGAGCGAGTGGCAAGTCATGGCGCATGAAATCGGTCACAAGTGCATAGATTTTCTTTGTCCCTTTGTCAAGCTATTCAGGATCCAGACTCTGACGTAAACCCGTCCCAATTCACCCTCACATTTTCATCAAGTTTTGGTGCGATTCATGACTGCAGTTCTGGATGCACCAAGTCCGACTCTTGCTGTCCCTTCTCGCAGTCAAGATGTGAGCCGGATAACGACTACATCATGACGGCCACCTCGTCCCGCCCGACGTCATCCTTCTCCCCGTGTTCGATCGGGAACGTATGCTCGAATCTTAAAGAGGGTGGAGGGACAAAGATGGACACGAGTTGTCTCTCCGAACCTGGTGCCCATCGGAACATCTCCCTGAACCAATGTGGCAATGGGATCATCGATCCCGGCGAGGATTGTGACCCAGGCGACACACCTTCGCCCTGCTGCCAATGGGGCGTGTGCAAATTCACTCCCCAAGCCGTCTGTGATCCTAGCCATTCACCATGCTGTTCTCCTAGCTGCCAGTTTTCCGCCTACGGGACGATATGTCGTCCCGTGGTCGATCCAGTCTGTGACCAAGCGGAAATGTGCACCGGGAAAGACGCCAAATGCCCAGATGATATTTTCGTGCAAAACGGACTCTCGTGTGGTCCATCAGGCGCTGGACTGAGCTGTGCAGCTGGGAAATGTACCAGTCGGGACCAGCAGTGTCAAGCACAGGATGCCAAACTTGGCTTGAAGCAAGCATGCGACCCCGCGGCTTCAATGGACTGTCGGATAGCCTGCAAAGATCCTAACCAACCCAACCAGTGTGTAGTCCTAGAGTCCAAGTTTGCGGAGGGCTCACCTTGTGGATGTGGAGGCTTCTGCTCTGCCACCGGTACTTGCGTTGGTGGTGATCAAGCTGGATGTGGGGACCAGTGGAGGGAGGTTTCTCATGATTCAGTTTGAATACATAAAATAAGTCAAAGTTTCATTGTTAAAACCACCAGGCATTGTGTAACCAAACATCATTACAAATCATGTAAGATAGAACTAGACCAAGCAATGTTGGGGTATCTTATCTTGATTATAATTTTTTTTCACCCAATCTCAACACGATAGTAATTTTCCAAGGCAAAAAAAAACGAAACAAGAAAATCATGAGCCATTACGTCAAGCTTTCAAGCTTTGAAGGTACCGAATAAGAAATGAAAGAACGACATTTTTGGGGGGGAGGGCTTAGGTGAGGCTTATCCATTGAAGCGATTTTCTATTTATTTATTAAATCATAGTAAGTTTCCAAGCCAAAGAGTCAGAGACCACCGGCTTGGACACAACAACGGCAGATAAAGGAGGCCTCAGTTGGGCAATGGGTACAAGGCTAGAGTCGACCTCCTCAGGTTCCTTCGGCTCGCGTTGGTCCCAAATTCTCTGCACTTGGCAGGCCAGATCGGCCTGGAAAACTTCCAACTTTTTTTGTATCCTTCGTGCCGTCTCTAGCAGTTCTGTCGCTGAGGAGGGGCTAAACGACATGAGTTGTACTAACGCTGGAAGTAAACTACCGACGGTATCTGATTGATCAAGCATAGAGATAAACGCTTAGAAACCTTCCAATCAAACCTTTCAAAACACGGGAACGCGGAAAAGACTAACCCTGAACGGTTGGTAGTTTCTGAGTGCATACTTTAACAAGAGTGTTGAGCAGATACTCTTCCTCATAAATGCTGCCCTTCTTTCCTGCTGCTTTTTTCTTGGCTTCTTTCTTCTTCATCTTGGAGGACTTACTGCTGAGACCAAAGTTCGATATCAACAGATCGTTTCTCGTCGATTATAATACTGATAGAGGTTGAATTATTGCGTACACAGAAGAGCGTCCTGTCCGGCTCGACATAGCTGACTGGCCTGATTGCTGAATGCCTTGAGTATATCGTGAATAGTCAGTCCGGAAGATCGTGGTAGCTTCGGTCATCGCATCAACCCCCTCAAGTACGTCATTTGTTTCTTCTCCGTCCTTTTGGTTGAGGAAGAACAGATCTAAAATTTCGCTCGAAAATTAACAACCAGCTGGAGTTGACCAGTCCAGGATCCGGACTGAAACTTTTCAAGATACATACCCGGGTTTGATTCGCGCGCTAGTTTGAGCTCGTCGAGGCGCTCGGCCTGTTTGGTTAAATCTTCCTGCAATTGATCCAGCTCTTCCAAGAAACTCTGACAGAATTCTTTTGCTGCGAGTAAGATCACATCGGTGATTAGGACTGGTCGGGATTTTGAGAGTGCCTTCAAAACCCAAAAAGTGAGTCAATTGTTTTGCTGAGGCGCCAAGAAAGAAAAACGTAGTTCAAATACTTCGGGACTGAACTGTACGGATAGCTTGTGAAAAGGCTTGACAATCACATAAGGCAGAAATAGCGCAGTCCACATCATCTGCGAACTCGAGGAAGATCGTCGCAGCTTCAATGTATCTACCTGAAGCGCTCAAACGATCTGGAAGATTGGATAGAACGGGTGAGGAGCCAAGGAGGTTGTAAAGAATCGGACAAGATACGCACTGGCCATATCCTTCGCGTTTTCGAAGAGGTCAAATGTTTCAGGGTGTTGAATGATCAAGGCAAACATTTCCTGCCATGCTTCAGCCTGTCTATAGCCGTCGACCGCTTTTTCAACTTCTCCAGCCAGCGTGAAAGCTGTTCATACAAGCAGTAAGGTGAGCATGTGTGCTTTCCAAACAATAGTCGCTCGTATCACTGACCCAGTCCTGCCTCAACCGGCTTGTTGATATCTATAAGCCAGTCTCCCTGAATGCTCCGGAGAGCCTGTAAAGAAAACGCATGCCGCATGGATTATGAGTAATATTCATGTATCAAATAGTGGCATGAATCACCCTGACTTTAGTCTTTTCTGCATCGTTGGAGTAAATTTCGAGCGCTTGAGAGTAAAGCGAGTGCACTTTGGTGTATCGAACTACAGCGTCAAACGGTCCATCTTCTACTGCTGAGAGATGTTTCAATCCAGAGGAGTAATTCCCCAAATGATCATCGATTTTAAACTTTCGCCTGTGGAGATCGAGATCCCGCAAGCTTTGTAAGAAGGGCAAGTATTCTTTGGGATCCTATAATAAAATTTGATCGCGAGAACTCAGGTGAATTTCTTTCAGCTTGTGATAAGGGCGTGATGACGAACTTTCTGGGAGTGTTGGGCGATGAGAATGACTAGAGACAAGTCATACATCGATAGCGCGAAGTTATACAATTCATTTACGTCGCTCAAGAAGATCATATATTTGATTGCATCTTCAACTTTCTCGGGAAACTCAGCTAAAAAACAAAAATGGGTAATACGTCAACTCCGGAGCGTTGCTTGAGACGGTAATGTCGATATGATCCGGCCCTACATTTCAATGGAGTCAAGAGGCCAAGGGCGGATTTGTAGTCCGGTGGTTTTTTACAAACCATGGCTGTGAGTATACTGTTGATATAACCCCACTGAACCTGATTTTTCATCAACTGTTCGACCATGAGGTCGCATACGGTATTGATTTTTTGGTCATCCGTGATCGTGCTGGAAATCAAATAGGAAGTGTTAGGGCGCGAGTTGTAAGGTGAGGATGGCAAATGCAGCGCTTGAACTGACTTTGACGAATCCGTCGAGTCGGAAGGTCTCCATTTTTCAGTAATCGGATATAGTTCAGTAGAGACGTCGATCGGTTTAAGACTGCTCAAGAAAAGGCCAAAATATTCGTTATTGTCGACTTGAGTAACAAAGCCAGAAATACCATCCTCAATGAATTTGCGCCGATCAAAATCAACCAATAGGTTGAAATCGATCTTATGCATTCTACATTGAATGAACGCTTCCTTCCATCTGCCGTTTTTCAAGAAATCTAAGCAGATAGATCGCAGGACCATCGGTCTTGGGTGAATGGCTTCTATGTTCCCCCGGGGCATTTGGAGGATCACTTTCATTGAGCTAGGCACGCTTGAAACAATGACCGATCCTCTCTCGACGGCTCGCACCATACTGGGAGTGAACCGAGCAGGTTGTATTTCCGCCAGAGCTGGTTTGCTAGGTTCGGCCGAGCTTCTGTCACCTTGAAAGAGCCCAGATAGCTCTATGAATTTAAGCTGGTGCGAAAACGTGGTATAGATGAGATAGTCGGCATCGGTTGTGAAAGATGAGCAGTCGCTGGCCACGACCTCCTGATCGAGGTAGAGCATCCCAGACGCCGTCAGACCAAGAGCGCTCGTGATGTTGTTATTAGGAGAAGAGATTGTCGCTGGTTGGATGCATTGAACAAATGGGCAAAATTCAGGAAATTTGAATGGGAGGTCTTCAATATGAAAACGGGTTGAAGCTCCAGTGTGTTTGCAACAAACTGTGACCCAGGAAAAAAAAAGTTCTCAGATTTTCCTTTGTCTTAAATAAAGAGCTAGGAGATGGGACGGAACCTTTTTTGATGAGTCCTTTGCTTGTTTGAATATATGCGTATCCATCTTGTCCACATGTGAAGATCTTCCACCACTCTTCACCTCCTGATGCGTAGAAGCGGATAGGTTCCTCTTCGTCTAAAATTTCAAGCGTCTCTTGTGTAGATGCCGTCGGTTTTTTCCCAAGTCTCTGGATATGCACCACATCTCGAACGTGGTTACCGTGGCCAATCTCTGAAAGAAGGATGACCAAGACAGACCTATGGTCGTGACCATTCTGTTGGACATCTAGTGGATCCATGACTGCGATTTGCCGATATAAAACGCGCGTTGTAACAGCAGATTTGACTTTAAAGCTTATGCTCTCCGTTGGTCTATGCAGTGGTATTCTAGGGGGTCTAGTAGGAGATAGCAGCCAGAGGTAACAGCTTACATCTCCACTGGGAAAGAGGGCACAGAGTAGTTGTGCGCGGGAACTGAAAGCTACATGGGTCGGAATCCTGGAGTGGGCAGTAGGAGCGAACGCTTGGGTAGACAGCTGGAAAGTCGACATGGGAGGTGGCACGACTTGATATCTAAATGGGGTCAGAAGGATCTGGTCTGGTGATAAAGTACGCGAGAAATGGTTCAGCCGCCCACCAATCTCAGAATTTTGAAGGCCAGCTTACATCCGTCAATGACCGCAACCGAGCCTGTGTCGTCAGGTTTTGGCTTTGGGTCGACCAAAGCCTCCCAAACAAATTTTCGCATTTCGACAAAACCTACGATCGAGGAGAGATCGTGGACAGATCAACTATCAAATAACTTGACAAGCGTATCGGTGAATGAATGATACATACCTCCCCCGAGACTAAGATAGAGACAAAGGGGTAACTCAGGGTGCCACAACATTGAAGGGGATGGGTGGGTGGTCGATTGATCCCATGAATCTGACTGGATTTCGTGTTTCAAGTACCAATGGTAATTATTCCTCGTCCATAGCTGCACTGCGTGTAAGGGTAAAATAGAGGCAAAACTACATTGAGTAAAAGATGCAGGTTTTGCATCTGGTTAATGCTGGTGGTTAAAACTCACCGGCATAATTGGCTTGATAGGGGTGATTGGGATTGCTACTCTTCCCATGTTTCTCGACGCCGACGGCAAGGATGGATGAATCGGAGTTCCAAGCCAGTCCCCAGATGTTGACAATCGAGTCTATCTCATTCAAATTAAACCCGTACCTCTGAAGACCGTTTCTTTCGAAAAAGATGATATTTAACTGCTGCTTTTGCAGATCTCGAACGCTGGATGCAATGATCGAACCCTCGGGTCTCCACGCGATTTTATCGCCTAGTTGAGAATTGGGAATGGCTTCCGAGGAAGAAGAGAGAGCTCCTGCCCGTGAGTAAACCTTTACCAGGCGCGGGGTGGAATTGTGACCTGATTTTCCTGCGGGACAAGTGATTGCAAAAAATGCACCATCTCCCCGCCAACTAATCTCGTAAGCATCTGACGAGTTCTCGGGTAGCAGTGTGTCGCTTAGAGGAGTGGGCACCTGTGATGCCTGGGCAGCCAACTTTCCGAGAGAGCCGTGGAACTGTGTTGCTTTAGTTCCCCAGCCTAAGCTAATGGGCTGATCTTTGTAGACGATAGAACCGTCAGCAAGTGTAAATTTTGGATCGAAGGAAAAAGGGCGGGGAGCGAACCATCTCCAAAGCGTCCATATTCTATTTGCGACTCGCAAAGGACGTCGAAAGTCTTGGTTAGGATAACTAGTTTATCCGAATGGGTTACAAGAACCAAGAGCTCATCATCAGGACTCCAAGAAACCGACCGAATCCCATCTTCGAATGTACCAATATTGTCAAACTGAGAGGGATGGATGATGGATGAGCAATACAACAGTCCGACTGGAGTTGGTCTACAGGTTGATCCAATCTCACCTGGGCACAAGAAACATCGGTACTCTCAATACTGCAAACTGAGATCTGTCCGTCAGAGGTGATCAGACAAAGGTGACAGGATTCTGGCAAGACTTTGATGTCAATGATAGTTGGCGATCCGAGCTGGCCTTGATCAGGCCTTGGTGGTACCGTGAGAGTAGCGAAGATCCGGCATTCGTGCTACAGGTACGATAGCGCAAAGATATATTCGGTCAATAGTGTATCCCACTGCTCATCAGAAGATGAAGTGCATACAGACCTGGTAGGCAGCCAAGAGAGCGATATACCAAACCGAAACCACGCCAAGGATGGGATCGATCGCAGCGGCATAGAGCACCTCGTCGTCCGGATTCAGACAGAGTTTAGTTGAGTTTGAGTGGCTGATATCCGGATGGACGACCGAGCTTGAGAGGTAGACTAGAGATTTCATCCGGTTTGCTTGGGCTCGGGACTGGCTGACAGGGGTGAGCTGCTGAGGTTTCCGTCGTTGGTGTTGATAGGTTTCTTGCTTATTGTCTGTTGAGGTGATTTCAAGTTGGTTGGATCCTCGAAGGTTCTCGTTCAAGAAAAAACCTTGGACTCGTTTGGGTTTTCCATGCCGACTTCTTGGCTCAACCTATTTACATATCATGTACTCTCAACCGGATACCCTTAGCTCCAGCCCAGTCGTCAACCTGATCACACTTTAACCAGGAAGGCGGCCATCTGTCTAAATGGTTCAACACCGCATTTCCCCTTCCCTCTTGATGTGGTCGTGAATGCTGCTATGATATTTGCTCTCTCAGGCGGCCTGTTTTGAGGAAATTTTTCACTCATCTTCTACCAGTTCCACCAAGCTGATACCGGCGCCGACTGGACTCATCGCTCTCCCAGCCATTCATGACTGGGCCGCTCGGCAGCCACCTATCGTGCACCCTGAAAAAGTGGCCTCGCTAAGAATGAACTTGACTCCAGTTTCCACAACCCCAGGTTTATTGTGATTTGAAGAATGGTTGGAGAACCGAAAAGTTGCCAAGGCTGTGAGTTGACGTACATATGTGCTTACAATACACAACAAGAATTTAAACAATAATTTCTGCCACACGCACAGCGGCTCATTGAGCTAACTTGACTGAGTCCAACCCTCCTACCTATGGAGGGGCCACTGCGGAACGGCGTCCCCTCCTTACAAAGAGTGACTTTGACAAGTCAGCTCATGGGCTGCCCTTGAATTCACAAGAAAAAGGCAGAAAAAAACAGACAATTATGGAATACCATGACTTACTAACAGCAACCCCAAAGATGTGTCCAACCAGTCTTCAAACCACAAGACCCAGACGGCGCGAAATGCTTTGGAAGATCCAATGCAGCTGCTTGACAACTTGCCCAAAATATTGCCTACAGTCCTGTTGCATCAGATATTTATCCCAGGGCTTTGATCCATCTCCAATAAAAAATAGCACCTCGGCATCCAAATCAAGTCCAAATCCCAGTCAAGTGTCAAACACGCATGGAGGTGGTCAATTTCTTTGATACATCAGCTCAAAGGTGAAGTAGCCCTTGAGATTGTCATTTTATTCCAAATGGCTATGGAAGGCATGTCATTGACATCCATGATAGAGATGATGTGTTCTGAGTTGATTGTGAAAAGCATCCATATCAAGCACACTTTCTCTAAATGCCTCTTGAATTCAACTCAACAATTAGGATATCAAATATGACCAAATCCATGATTATCTAATCAAAAGGTTTCACCAAATCCCCAGTTATGAAACCAGTCAATAAAAATTCCAAATAATTTAATTATTTGCACTAGACGTGTCAAGTATCAACAACAAAAACCCCAATATAATTAAAAAAACCACAATCCTCCACAATTCAACCAATCACAACTCAGGATTCAACCTTGCCAAAAATACAACCCCAATACAACCAATAATCATCCACAATTCAACCCCAACCAACAATCAATCCTTCCTGATAAAACTCCACCCAATCACAACCCCAGATTTGTTCTTCAGTTTTCCTCAAAATTTGGTAAGTTTTGTTGATTATAAACTTGCTTTTAAAAATTTTTAATCCATCATTCCCTGATCCCAGAAAAATGCCTACCAACAAAACAAATAAATTCATCACTGGAAAAGGAAAAGTTATACCAAAGAAGTCAGCAAGCAGGAAGAAACCCATGAAGAAGCAAGAACAGAATGTTGCTGACAATGATACAAACAAGAAAAATACTACTCAGCTAAAGAAGGAAAACTTCCTCATAATCATTGACTGGCTCAAAATCCAAAAGAATTATGATTTGTGCTTTGGAACTGGGAAGGAACCGGTGGTTGGAAGGCCAGCCAAAGGGAAGATTAATGGATTCAAGCTTATGGAAATCAATCTGATAAATCAATCCCCTTCAAAAATAAATCTAACCCCCAGGCAGATGAAAGATTTTTTTAACAGCTACAAGGACAAGTACAAGAAAACACATACCCAATCCCTCTCCACTGGCTTTGGACTCACCAATGAAGACCAATTGGCAGAAATTATCACCATTGACAAGAAGCTTGACAAAATGTGTCCCCATTTCAATGCTATGCATCAGCTTATGGGGAAGAAGCTGTTTGTGACACCATTGTACAAAGTCAATGCTCAAAAACGGTGATGAGAGCTCTGACTCTTCTGGTCCCAAGGACAACCATTTGGACAATAAAAACTCAGAAAAAAAATATTGAGAAAGATGACTCAGATAATGTATCTGTGGATTCCAATAACTCTAGGGCTCAAGTTGTAAGATCAACCAGTTGGTTCATCTTCTTTTTTCATAATTGAAAATATATTAAATATTTTTTATATGTGATGACTTGTTCAGAAGTCTTGGAACTTTTAGAAACCAGTGAGAATAGGTATGAATGAGGCAAGGACGGTGAAGAGGTGTGTTTGAATTTCTTTTTATTACTTATGCAATTTCTTCTTCAAACAATTCACCTTGCCACTAAATAAATTAAGAAGGGGTTGGGCCAGCTGGTGTTTGTGACAATCCATCAGATGAAAATTAAATGGTGATTTTGGTTTATTATTTGATAAATTAATCACTTTTTTTTGATTGATTAGCTAAATCTCCATTTGTTCCCATGTTTGAAATTAGCAAGGACAGGAAGAACGTATTTGTTCTAGTGGAAAGGCTAAATCATCTAAGCGCCATCAAAGGGCTGTGGATTCCCTCACTGCCTAAGAAAGGACCCTTGACACAAGTGAATCAGAGGATTAATTGCCATCTGATTTTCAAGAAGATACTCAGCCACCCTGCAAGAAGAAGAAAAATAAATTGTGCCCCACTTTGAAACCTAACAACACTGCATTGGATTCCCCTGCAAATTCAAATACAAAATTTCCAACTCAAACACCCAACAATAAGAAAAGGGAATCAAACAGTGCCAATATAAATCCTAAGAGCCAATCAACCTCAGGGCCCAATACCCCCAATCCTTTTTCACAATATGAAGAGTATGCTTTGGAGAGGAATGCAGGCCAGTTGTCATTGTAATCCTTGCTCTGATATTATTTCACCAATGTGCCTTGTCAAATTGATTCTTTATTAGGAAAGGCCCAAGTGGCTTGTGACAGCCTCAGTTTTGAGATGATTAAGTTTGAACAACAGTTTAACAACAATAATAAGGGGGATGAGTTAGAGGGGAAAAAAATTCAACCACTCAATTGAGCTTGAGGAGAAAAATTGGGATCATGGAATTTAATTAGAGTAAAAGAAGTGGGAACATGGAATAAAATTGGACAAGAGGAAATTAGACTAGGAAAGGGAGGAGAAGGATAAGGAACAAAGGTTTGAGATGGAAAAGATGGAACTTTTTGCTTGTCAGGAGCACATTGGTAAGAATTATGACCTGGTTACTCAGTGTGTGGCTCATGGGAAGAGTACAGAAGAGATTGAACACTTGGCACATTTATTCAAATAGTCCACCTTGTTTGGCTTTGTTCCCACCCAAAAAATAATTTGAAAAATTGCATGTGACATATTAGAAAGAGAATAAAAAAGGAAAATTATCCATTATGTTTTAAAGATTTATCTAAAATAGCATCCATATCTCTGATATTCCAGTTGCTTTTAGTTGGGTGATTGATATAGTGACGATCTCTAATAAGCTGAATGGCCTTTTGGGTTTTCTTGGTCAGTTGGCAAGATAACCTCATGTGTGTATGTGAAGAATTGGATGCAGTTTTTGAGGGAAGGGTCAGGTGAGAATAAGCAGTGGCTTTCCATGCACACTCAACTATACCATCAAATCCTACAAAGTTGATACCACAAGAATTTTCTGGGAAGACAAATGCACCTCCAGTGACTTGAAGATTCTTCTCAACTAGCTTCCCAGTGTGTTTCTCAATGGGCATAGGACAAAGCTGAAGGTTGATGAATTGGTTACTTGATGTGGTTTGTTTGCAAACTGCCCAATGGTAAAAGACAGGTGTGAGGTGAATCCTTTGTGATGGGATGCATATTGGGGAGCTAGTCCTGGGACGTTGATTTGAATGTGTTGTTTCTGGACCTCACAGAATAGGGGTTTGGATACGGATTAGAAGCACCAGCCAATAAACTATCAATTTTTGGAAAATATCTTTGAAGTTCTTCATAACCAAGTCATCTGTGGCCACTTTGGAAGAAATTCCTGTTATACCAATTTGGGATTGTGCCTTGTAACCTTTTTGCCATGCTAGACTGTACATTTCACCAGAGTATATTGGTCCGTTGGATTTGTTGGAATTTTGAAATTTGTCCTGCTGGGTGAGATGTTGTCTGAGATATTGGTAATGTGCTTTGAGATCTGAATCAATGGTTGAGAATGGTTGGAAATTCACCACATCAATGAACTTCTTATTGGCCTAGCTGATAAATGGCATGTTGAAGAATCTGATGTTGGTATTTGGATTGGGATTTGAGATGTGGACTGGAATATGGGACTGGCAAGAAAAATGTAAATTGGCACTTTGACGGAAAAGACTTTGAGTGGCGGCTTTGTACTTTTTGTGTTTTATTTGTTGATTACTGAGGTGTGATTGCAGAGCCAAACAAAAACCTTCTCTGGCTTCATCAGCCACATTGCTTCCGTGTATATATTGATCTCAATAGTGATTACATTGTTGATATATTTGACAGATTATGCAAGAATGTGATTCTGTCTGAGACAATTAGGAGGCACATGGGGATTGCAATTGGATTGTTGCTTGCATGTAGGTGGGCGTTTTGGGGGCTTGATAAATGCACACCAAACCCATCTGGTGTTTTTTTATGCCCCCGCCAGCATTTTTTGGTGGGTTTGGCGGGCAAATCATTTCCTGTTGGCCGCATGTTTCATGGCACACCAACTTGAGTCACACCCATTGCCCATCCGTTGGTGTGCCTTCGAAACAAGCCAACATGCATTGGCGTGCCTTCAAAGCACACCAACCCAGATTGGTGTGCTTGAAGGCGGCCCACCCACACACCAATATGTATGTGGGTGGGCCTGCATGCCCTGGGTATGACCCATGGGATATAGTCTCCCATAGGCTATACCCATAGCCTATGTGATATCTGTTGGCGTGCTGGAAGGCATGCCAATGGATTACGTCAGAGATGTCCAACTTGGAAATCTCTGACGGCCAGGAGGAATTCCTCCCGGTCAATGAGGTACACAACCTCTTGGCTGGGATGGATTCCTCCCAGCAAAGAGGTTATACAACCTCTTGGCTGGTATGGATTCCTCCCAGAAAAGAGGTTATACAAACTCTTGGCTGGGATGGATTCCTCCCAGCAAAGAGGTTATACAACCAGGACCCCGGAGAGTCCCTGTCAAGCCGGCTTATGTAAATCCTGGAAAATCCGGGTTTTGGATACCGGAGAGAACTCGGTTTTTCTTTGTCGGACCGGATTTAGATACGTCCTCCATTGCGAGGATTTTTTGCATCAAAATAAAAACACTGGTTTTGGATACGGTTCACATGGGGAGCATATTTTAGGTGAATAGATTGTGCATTGCTTAAAGTGTTTTAGTGGAAAACTGATGATTTTCTATTACAACTCATTGTGCAGCCTTTTGAAAGGTTTGAATGTTATCTTCAAATTTTTTTATGTAAATTGGATCGCACATTGCCAAGATCAATGTGCGGAGTGCTGATGGCACCCAGATGCAGGAATCATTGGGGTCTGGCTGAGTGATGTTCATCCCTGCAGTCCTACGGAACAGGAAATGAAGGTCGTGTGTGTTGATGTGTGCAAATATTAAACGATCTTGAGCCGAGTCCTTATAGCCCAATGCCGCTGGACTCTTGGCATTATAGTTGAAGAGCTGTACGTGAATATATGACAGTTTTGATCGGGTGGAGGATTCTTTTATATACTCGTGTTTTCCGTTGTTGAAGCAAAACAGGCCAAGTATTTTTCCAATAAACAAAACCTGTGTCAAAACTCAGGTGGTTAGCAAAGTGCAAGCGAAATATGTAAACGATGAAATTCTGGAACTTGCCCCTTTTTTGATGACTACAGCAAATTTCCCAGGCTCAAGCGGGTTCTACTTGTCCACCTCGCCAGTGGCAAGGAAAGCATGTGCGTTGAAGTCAAGCGTAACCGAGCTGTTGTTGGTAATCCTATTTATGTCAAGCTGAGTTGGAATATTCCATCAATGCATGCGAGCCAGCGTTACATGTTTGGCATCTGCATCGCGTAAGCAGATTGCAACAATCTTGCTGCACCTCTTGGGGACTAGGTTGTTGGATGAGCTATCTGGGTTTGAGTGATTTGGATTCCTGCATCGTTTGCGTTCGTTTCCATGGTGAAGTTGAATTTCACTGTCATGATCGTGACGGTGGCGAAGTAAGTTGTCCAGGTGCAATTTGTGAGTATTAGTGATCCACTTGAGAGAAGACTGGCGCTCGAAATTGAATACATCAATTATACTCATTGGGATTGGTGAATTCAATGCTACATAGAGGATTTTTATCATATGTTTAAGTTAGATAAAATCGTTAAAATCATTATCTAGGATACAAGTTTTCAATCTTGCCTTGTGGGTTAAGGAGATTCTCAATTGATACCTGACTGATTTGGGCCGTCTCGGTTTCCAACAATTGGTGAGTATCCTCATCAAATATGAGTTGGTGATCAAGGGTGCAACGATCTCCCGCAACCAATGCAGCTTCTTTCATGTCATCCTGTAGGTTGTCAGTTGATTGAACTTCAGTGTCGGCTTGCTGATACTGATACTGCTTTGTTATGCTGAACGATACATCATCTGAACATTTGGAAGTAAAAAAAGTGTAAGTAAAATTTATATTTCTTTTATATCTTGATGGGAACTTGCCATGGTGACCACTGAAGTAGGCTGATGAATCAACACTCTCTTCGCTTGATACTTTCTGCATTCCAGTAAATTTTATAAGGGTTTCGGCTCGCTTTTCAGCCAATTGAAGAAGCTCATCAATCTGTTCATTACTAGGAAAAATCTTCAAAGTGTTGGTGACAATTGGATCACAAACAAGTGATTTGGAAAATGAGTATTGATATCCTGCAGGGGTGTTTTAAATGTTAGGATGTCAGAGTTTGTGGAATAGTATTCATGAGGAGAAAGAGACTTGACCAACCTGAATGAATGTGCTCTGAATTTGGGAACTTGACCTTTCCAGTCATGATGCTCCGGACAATGATGAAGATCTTTGGCATCATTTGCCTTGCATCCAAAACAGTGAAATTTGGTAGGATGACTCGCATCCATCCAAAAATATGCTCACAAGACTCGGTTCCATGTTTCCAAGGCATCAGGGGGACATCGGGGTAGTATTCACGGTGCGATAAGACTAAGCTGAGTAGAGAGTGTGCAAGTACAGAAAAAATCTTGTGGCTTTGATGTGAAACTCCATTCCGATTGAAAGACATGACACCGCCAGTACTTCTCTCCCGTTCCAGGAGAAACTCATGCCATCGAATCAGGAAAAAATGAGATGTGTACACCGAGAGGATTCGATCAAAGTGACTAATGGTTTGGTTCAACCATGAATCACAAAGCTCTCCCATAACAAATAAGTAAACCGCTAGTCCGGTACAATCTTTGTTCTCTAGGGCAATCCTTAAGGTATCTTCATTTAGCACTCGGTAGGCACGTCCATCGTCTTGTTTGTCGGAGTTGAATACATCCTTTGTGTATAGAGATGATTGTTGACTCTCCACAAGGACCGATAGATGAAGGATTGAGAACCAAAACTTTCCAAAGCTAAGAAGGCGTGCACCGGACAACAGCTGGTTGACACTCGTCTTGCGTGCATGTTTGGGATCTTGAATGGCAACTAGAGGGAGAGGTGGACTTCCGAATAAGGGAATCTTGATGCTGATACCTTGTTTAGGTCGAATAAATTCCAAGTGGGAATCTGAGAGGTTGACAACTTCCATCTGAGCCGAAAGCTCATTGGCTGCACCATCAGAACTGATTGATAGAATTTTCAAACCAGCTTGATTGCAAAATTGAAGGACTTTTTTGTGTGTTGTAATGATATCCTGAGCACTCTCCTTGTCTTTACTAGCTAGAAGAGCGACTACATATGTTGGAATACCCGGCAACAGAACTTGAACTGTGTAAGCTCGCAATTTTGAGCAGAACATTTTCTGAGAAATGACACGATCGGTTATTTCCTTGAGTTCTTCTTCCGAATTGAACTTTATATCGCCATCCTGAGCTCCAACAAGATATCCATTGTAAGCTCGCAATGACTTCAGGCACACAGTTTGATCGGACCCAAGGGCAAGTGGACCGGTATAATTCAAATCTTTCAAAATCAAGCTGACACGTTCAAAATTTTCCAGAGCAAGTCCATCGGCTAGCTGCATCGAATTCTTTGCTCGAATGTCTCTTTGACTTCGGAGTGTACGGCCTGCAAATGTTTTCCGGAAGAGTTGAGCGCCTCGGGGGCTTATTGCAGCCAAAGTCATCATGAAATCATCAAACTGGGGTGAAAAGCGAACACCAGTTAGAGATTTCCCTGCGCATTCATGTTCGTTCCGAACTGCCACCGCCATCACCAATCCCTTAAATGGCTCGAGGTTGTTGAATTTACCTGCTTCTGCTTGGGCAGCAAAAATCCTCCAGAAGCTTAGATCATCCTCCCTTGTAGCTCGCTCTAGTCGTGTTGCCAATAGATTGACTTGTTCATACAGACGTCGTTTTTCTTGGAAGGGATCGGCCGCCATGAGGGATTTTGTGACATACTTGATACTATCACCATCTGCATATTTTGAATTTATTGCAGTAATTAAAGATTGATCTTTGCGCACTTCAAGGCATTGATTACAGACAGGGAATTTTTCATCCAGCTTTGCTGGAATACGTCTGGCACATTTTGTTGAGTGAATTGATCGGCATCCATCATTACGGCGTATTTCCCAAGTTGCCTCTACAACAACTGTATCCTGCAAGAGCTTTTTATCAGTCTCTGAGAGGTTTGATTCATGTGTTGTATTGAAGAGACGTAAGCAAATCTCATGTCAACGCGGTCCACCATGATAAACTGAGGGGGAATTGTAAATGCAATTGATGATTTTGTTCTTTGCCCGGGGCCGAAACCAGGTATCATCGTTGTTGCCGCAACATGGGACGTCCCTAATTTGCACTTTGGAAACTTGTTTTTCGGCAATTGATTCAGCAGGGCGTTTTGAAAAGTAAGCCGTTATTGGTACAGATTTTTTCATCTCAGCTGTCTTTCTTTCACATTGTGCTTGTCAAATTCAAACGGAGTAAAACGAAGTCAAAAAAAACTTCAATGAACTTTTATAAAACATCACTATCTGCATACCTGTTTTCCAATGCTTCTCAGCAAATTGTACACGGCCATCAGGAAGTAATATAGAGCCAGCTTTGCCACAATGGCATTTCAATAACCAATTCTTATTGTCTCTTGTGAGTTTACACTTGATACATGGGGTGCTGTTTATGCTAAGAGGGCAAAGATTTCTGATGTGAGTATCCTTTTCTTCGGGGTTTTTTTGATGAACAGATTTATTCTCCATTGTGTCAGGTCAAATTGAAAAAAGGGAGCGAGGAGGAAAAATGTGTGCGTAGCTGTATGGAAGAGCTCGGTAGCTTGTTGTATACATGTGCACATAAGGACCCTTTTTTCTTTTTTTTTTCTCGGTCAAAAAAAGGTTCTGATTGCATAAGGAGCATTTTGCAATAAAAAAGCTGATCCGATACATATCCGGCGATTTACATAAGGCCCATTTCAAAAAAAAAATCAAAAAGATACAAGTTACATAAGCCGGCTTGACAGGGACTCTCCGGGGTCCTATACAACCTCATTGGCTGGGAGGAAATTCCTCACAGCCAATGAGGTTGCATACCTGATATACCAGGAGGAATTCCTCCCGGTTGATGAGGTATACAACCTTTTTGGCCAGGAGGAATTCCTCCCGGTTGATGAGGTATACAACCTTGTTGGCCAGGAGGAATTCCTTTCTGTTCGATGAGGTATACACCCTCATTGTCTGGGAGGAATTCCTCCTGGAAAAAAGGCCCACTCCCACAGGGGTTTGGGTGTGCTGCCCTGTTTGTGTTTTTGCTAAACACACCAATGAAATTGGTGTGTTTGCCAAACACGCCAATGAAATTGGTGTGTTTTCCAAACACGTCAATGAAATTGGTGTGTTTGCCAAACACGTCAATGAAATTGGTGTGTTTGCCAAACACGCCAATGAAGTTAACCTGGTTTCTTGGCTGTGCAGATATCAAACATAATATCACCAATTGGTCAACTAAGCTGAACCATTCCAGTCAATCTGAAATCTTCAACATTCAAAAAGGGTCTGTATGGTGCAAGATGAAATGGCTGCACAATCCTAATGAGTTTCACCCATTAAATCTCACAATTTCTCTGTTCATTGATTGGTTCAATCCACATGGTAACAAACTTGCAGGAAAACAAAAATTGCTTGGTTTTATCTCAATGAATTGCCTCAACTTGCCACCCTCAATTCAAAATTCAGTACCTTTTACTTACATTGCTGCAATTACTCCTGGTCCAAATGCTCCTACAGTGCTAACAATCAATCACTGCCTGAAAATAATTGTTGACAAACTTCTTCTACTCAATCAAGGGATCATATTGAATACTGAATTTTTCCCTGAAGGCCAATTAGTGTGTGTCCAATTACTTCCATTACTAGGAGACATTGTTGGCATTAAGTCGCTGGATATGCCTCTCATAGCGCCACCCTCTTTTGTTCTTGGTGCAAAAATTTCAAAAAAGATCTTGATATGTTAGAGATTGGAGACCCTCAAAAATCTGAAGAAACCTTGATAAATGCTCTATTGTAAAAAAACTTAAAAACAATTAGCGGTTGAAATCAGCATTTCCCACAAACGGGAGTCCGGTGGTCTGAGCTAGATCAACTTCCTTATTCCGATCTAGTTCAACATATCCCTCTTGGGATGATGCACAACTGGTTAGAGGGTGTCCTACAGAATCACTTTGGATTTCTATGGGGCTTTGGTACATATCTAGTTGAGACACAAACAAGGAAACAAGAAGCATGGGAATCAAATCTGCCGCACAAATCTTTCAAGCTTCTGGATGACAAAAATGTGTTTGCCAACAAAAACAACAACAACAACTGGTCAGATGTGTCAACCATTGAAGATTACAAGTTTGACAAAAATGCTGTATTCCTCTCCAATACACAGATTGAGCTATTCAAATTGCTTGAAGAAGAAACTATGCTGCCATCACAGCTGAAGCAAACACTCTGACCATTTGGTGAGAGAAAAGCAGCTCACTCAAACCACCACTAAATTCCTACTCCTTCTACTACTTTATCATACAAGATACTTTAAGAAAAAGGGAATATAAAGTATAAATTATGGATTAGAAAGTATTGTCATAAAAGCTGAGAGACAATAAGCGTATTTGCATAAATATAAGAATAATAAAATTATGCTAATAAGAAAGAAATTACCAAAGTGCGTGGTAATTTCCCAGTATTGTTCTATTAAATGAACTGGCCCATGATGTGATTGGTTATAAATACATTTCATGAGGTCATGGGGACATAGAAAATACTATGCTCAATTCAATACAATTCACATTGCATCATAGTGCATTTTAATTGTAATACATTAGAGCAGAATATACAACAACATTCTAGAACCTTCCCCTGAAGACCTCTAGAATATAAAATGACCCATTTCCTGGCCTAGGATTGGATCCTCAGCATATTCCCCCAGTACCACATTAGTAAGTACACTGAATATTCTCCTCCTACTTTTAGAGTAGTGTTATTCCTTTATTATCCAACCCACCTTATTTACTGGACTAGTTATCAAGCTATCTTAGAACATCCCCATCTTAGACCTTGGACTATTCCTTATAAAGAAGTTGCTGCAAGACTACCACCTCTGACAGTAGCCAATCAGCTCAAGTGCTTGCCAGCTTCTTAGTAACAATTTATATTGTTACATTTCTCTCAAAAAGACAGAAAGACAGCCAAACCTATATGTTTAGCTGTTAGGCTTCTCCTGATTGACTCATTTGTATATCAAATAGACAATTATAAGGAGTTTAGGTTATCCTCTGTGCATAGTTTGGACACTATAGAGATAGAATAAGACTTGTGATTATTCTGATAACCTTTCAGCACACTGATAGTACCTGGCTTTTTATAGACATTAAGCCAGTGTTTCACACACACAGCTGACAGTCACTCATTTATAAACCTCAAATAATCTAACACTCAACTCATTCTCAATAATCCTCCTTTCTCCCTCTCTCTATTACTTCTTATTGAACTATACACAGTCTTCAACATGTCACTGGGCCAAGAACTGCGGGTGTGATGATAGTCTGATGTTAATCAAGAAACCTAAACCTAGATGGAACCTTTATTTCCTTTCTGTTTGCATCATTTGTAATAGTTTCTTTCTTTTTCTTTAGTTTTCTACATCTCATCAATTAAACAATAAACTCACTCCCGCTTGTCATTATTTCTCCGCCCACAGGTATGCCTAGGCTCAGTTCTCTTTTCTTTCTATTCACTGTTTTCTTTTGATTTCTATTGTCTTAACTCTTGCTTATCTTTTCTTAATCTTCTTGTCTCAGGTGTGCTTCCCTTCTGTCTATACTATAGACTTGTCCACTGCCACTAATTCACAACAATTGTTGTTCATACGGTTGTTATCAGTTTCTTCCTTTTTCTTTAGTTTTCTACATCTCATCAATTAAATAATAAAATTAATCCCGCTTGTCATTATTTTGCCGCCCACAGGTGTGCTTCCCTTCCGTCTATACTATAGACTTTTCTGCTGTCACTAATTCACAACAATTGTTGTTCATAAGTGTCCTTATGACGACTATCTTGTCTAATACTTCTTCCTTATTCCTCTTCTCATACTCTAACTCAATCCTTCTTTTCCTAGTGATATCTTACTTCAACCTTCTAGGATGCTATCTGATACACTCAAATAGCCTCTTCTCTTCATTCTTTTTCCTATTCATCTTTGCCTTCCTATTTCTCATATCCTAACTGCCATACTTTGTATGTCTCTGCTTGTCTCAATGTTGGTTCTATTTTCTCTGATTCTTTTGTTCATTCATTATCTTTATTTATCTAAGTATGTTCTCTTGAAAGTGTGTTGGCTTCATTTAGTATATAAATCCCAAATAATTATTCTCTTACATTCAATGGTTATGTAGACAGGGGCTGAAGCAGGGGTCATTGCAGAAGGACTTTGTGGAAATACAGGTTCTCCACCTTTAATATCTGCCAAGCTTTTCTTCCGTTGGTCCGGGTAACCCCTTGTTTCTTCTCCATTGTGGCAATATGGATGCTCCACCATCAATATCTGCCAAGCTTGTCTTCTGATGGTCTGGCTAACCACTTGTTTATTCTTCATAAGACACTAGTGGAATAGATAAGTTTTGGCAGCTTCAAGCGGTAAACTTACTCAATGACTGACTTCTGGCTTCGCAAGACTGACAAAAGTTACCAAGTTCCACTCAACAACTTTTAAATAATAATTTCTCTCAACAGTCTACCTTTCTCAAGAAGAAGCAGATCAGTGGTCATGAAAATCAGTTCCACATCCTTAAGAAAGTTTCAGTAAATACCAAAAAAGGTATCAAGGCTGCCATTGCAGACCTGGCTTACAATTCCTACCAAAAGGCCACTTTTCTTCTGGTTGGACACATGGGTAGTACTTTCATTATTGGGGGGAATTGCTTTTATTCATTCTCATGGGAATTAATAACTTGTAGTCATGTTGTGCTGGGTTGAGTATGTTTTCTTGAAAGGCATTATGGATGCTGACTTTGACAAAAAAAAAACTTGGACTATAAATTATATCACAGTCATCAGAGATATTGTGCAGTTTCAACTCCTACAGATCATTTGGATGTGATATTAGGAAGTTTCAGGCCTTACAGCTATTTTAGTTTCTACCTGATGCAATTCTGATGCAGTACATGTCTGATATAGGACAAACACCAATCAAATATGTACATCTTATGGGTTTTTGTGATTCTCAAAATTGTACAATACAGATTTTGTGGCACGGACACAGGGGGAAATCTTGGGGAATGTCATCAACTTTGAGGACCAATGGGACCTCAGCCAGTGGTGGTAGGATGTAGAGAGGAGGGTGAGGTGGGAGCCAAGAAGCCAGTGATCACTTTGGTGCCAGTTTACAGTTGTTTAATGTTGCTCAGAAATGATTTTTGAGCAAAATTATACGGTCGGCGCAATGCGACAGGGGCGAGGCCACTTCGGCGCGCGAAGTTAACTCGGGAGGCAGGAGGGACTTGGTGAGTTCGGGGCTCGCGCCCCTGTGGTCAAATGTTCAATCTGGAGTTGCAAGTTGTGTACCAACTGATTATAACTTGGAGTTTCTATACCCTCAACCTCCTATCGCTAACTCCAAGATGAAGGCTTACATTTACGACGAGGTGAGTAACTCGCCAGTCTATGGAACTACCATTGCACTCAAGATAAACCGATGGTGGCGCATTTCGTTATTCAGGACAGAGTGGAATGCTAATCAAGTGTTTCCATATTCCCATCGCTCTCCACACATCTGGCCCACCCCACGAAATCGACAGGAATCAAAACTTCCACCACAAGACGAACATGATTCGAACGTACCCGTTTCGCTGCAAGAGTTGAAAGATCTAGGTGTGCTCTATTGGTCGATTGACTCGGTCGATAAAGTTAATTCAATCGCCATCCAACGGGATTACAGAAACCGTGACCAAATCATCTGCAGTCCTCAAGCGATGGTATGACTATCCCTCATAGTTAACATGTTTTTTCTATCTGAAAATCAAGATCTGAGCGCCCCGTTTGATACCGGATATCATTGTGTTGTCTTTCGGTTTGTTAACTTAGGGAGATATCTATCAGCAAAAACTGGACACTTTTTTTGAAGAGCATCTTCATGAAGGTCAGAGATCGATCAATTTTTTTTTCCCTTTCGCAGCGAATTTGTACGCTCAAAGTATGTATTTACCATTGAACTTGCTTATCTCGTGTTCTACTCATACACCTTCATAGATGAAGAAATCAGATGGGTAGTTGAGGGTAGTGGCTATTTTGATGTCAGAGGTTCGTCTTCTAAGGTTTAGTTTCAGCAGTCTTCCATCTATCTGATGTCAATCCATTTTCTCACCGTGCTATTAGACCGAACCGATCAACGTTGGATTCGAATCAAGGTAGAAAAGGGTGATCTTTTAGTGCTTCCTCCCGGTGAGTACTGACTCAAGGGTACCCAGAAATGTTTTGATTTATTTCCATTGCTTGTCTGCTTGTCCACTTTCTTTGTTCTTTCTATTTATCTTTCTCAATCGATCCATACTATCGCCCTACATCTCTCAGAGACTGACGACCCACGTACTTAGGGATCTTTCATCGTTTTACAGTGGATAAGGACAACTACATCAAAGCAATGAGATTATTTAAAGTAAGTCCACCATTGTGCATGATATTAGATTTTCAGATTCCCTTTATGTTTTAGTAACATGCTTTTAACTGCTCTAATTGATTAAAGGATGAACCTAAATGGGTAGCACTTCATCGGTCTTCTGAGAGCGAGAAGAATCCGTATCGAAAGGTTGTACACTTTTTCGTGCCAACCATCCAAAATGTTCTTCACGCGTTGACCTTTGACTTTATTCATCAGGCCTATGTCGAGCAAGTCGGAAAGGTTATGACCACGGGCGCCTCTTGAATAATCCAGAATTATCCTTGGACTGGAAAGTCTGTGAATCAAAACATACACGTTTGAAAGGGTGGCGTGAAACTGAAAGCCCGGGTCCTGGAAGCAGCTTCTGCATGCATTTGTATTTTATGTTTAGGTGGTTGATCGATTGTCGCGAAATGTATATCTGAAAAAGAGCTGTTTGCACGGATTACTGTGAATAGGGAAAAATAGGTTCATACATGACAAGGGTTACGCTTTAAACTCCATTTTTGAGCGAGATCCGTGAAGAAGGGAAATAAGGTTTTAGTGCAGGTGCCCTCAGCCCTTTGTTATCTTAATTGTGAAAACCCACAGGCGGAATGTAATCGAAACTTTATATCAATTTGTTAACTGTCCCAAGGGTGTGTCGCGGGTACAGTGTTTCAATTTGACAGTTCCCTAAACTCATTAACCGTTTCGAAAATACTTTTGGCAATCTAACACACAAGACCGCTTCCGCCTTGGGACTTGTCTTCTCCGTCTCTTCTGCGCCCTTGAATGAACGTATCAAGATCAATCTCCTAGAGCGGGCTGTCGGGAGCAAGTGCATCTCAACTGGTGACGTTCAGAGCTGATTTCCTTGCAGTGTTGGTTTCTTGGCCTTAGAACAACTTGGCTGATTAATTCATTAACTTCACCTTCAGTTTGGTCTTATACACAAACTATCTGCTTGGGGATATTCAGGCCAGTGATGGCTGTAAAGAAAAGGTCGGATGTTCTTTTTTTTTTGGATTGGGATCTTGATTTCTTCTGCCTTTATTATTTTTTCCCATTCTTTAGAGTGGTTTTTTTTTTCTCCTTTTCCTTTTTCAAAGAACAAGTATAACTTGGGGTATGTTTTTAAAAAATAAATTATTCCAACTTTCTTGAAAGCAAGAGTCAATCAAATATGTGAATTTTTTACTCCCTTGATACCTCGTGTCCATTCTACCATGATAAGTTTCCTTCTGTGTTGAAAGATGTCCCTGTCTTTGCTCTCTTGTGTGGAAAGAAAAGCATGGTCCTAAGTTTTGGTGTCTGATAGTTTGCATTCTTATAGAAGCTAACCCTCCAACTTCTTGACCACTGTCCTAGAGGCACTGACACTTAGTTCTACACTTGTCCTCTCTCTCTCTCTCACACACACACACTGGGTTTAAATATTACAAGACTCTAAGGTCACTGATAATGATAAAAGATGGTCCCTTGTCAGATGAGTCAAAGAAGTATTTGTTATCATCTTGAAACCATTCTGATTTATATTAACTTTAAACTCGATCAAGTGTGATGATGGGTAACTGAACCATTAAGCTGGAGATTTTGTCTGTTTTTTCTTTCTCAAGACTTAAATACTTAAAGAGCTGCTCGATGACCTCTTACCAAATGGTTTGACCCCACCACTTAATACCACTCCGTCCACAAGCTAACCACCACACACAGCTCTCTCTACAGAACATCGAACCTGGAATGTTTTTTGAAGGGAAACAAGTAGAATCTTTTCTCAAGACGAAACAGGGCGAAACACACTCCCATACGTTTTAAACATTCGTCCAATGCGAGGCTGGCCGGAGCAGCCAAACGCCACACCCACTACATAGGGGGATGCCTCGTTCCGTTCGCCCCTGGCTTTCATCATACCCCGGACCGGCTGAGTTCAGACTCAATTCATTCAACACCTCACAATAGATCAGATCCATGTGGTTGTGCTCCTTCTGCACCATCATCGCCGCCGCAACCACTTTCACAACTGCTGCCCCACTGCTGGCTCCCGGGACTCGGTATCAGGAAGATTATCATAAGAATCAATGGAAACCTTCCAAGCTCAATCATCTCCAAAGACGCTTCTTCTGGAGACCCTCAGACTTATCCTCAGCCCGGATCGATAGCAGCATCACTATCAAATCAGGCTCGGATCTAAAAAAAGAAATCGGAACCCCAACAACTGAGTTCCCAGCCGAAATCCATCAATCCACTGAACCGTCCCAGTCCGAGCTTTCGTCATCTCCACCACTCTTGGTTAATCCTTCAAACCAAGTCCTTGGATTACAGATCTCAGAGCCAAAGGTTCCACTGCGCCCCTCCCATCCTCAGCCAGACCCAAAGACCAACCCGCCCTTCTTAGAACACCAATCTAGTCAAACTCAGCCACCGGAACCCTCCAACTCTAAAGCCTTCCAAGAGCTAAAACAGCCAGCTCCATCGAATCATCAATCCAGTTAGTAAGAAGTATTAGAGATCTATTCACGATCTTTGACTCCAGCCCCTCTGAGGTTAACTCCACAATTCTCTCCTCCAGAAGCACAGGGCTCCATACCTTCTCCGGAAGCTGAACCTCCTCCGGAAGCTGAACCTCCTCCAAAAAACATCAAGTGGATCGAAAGAGGTAAGTCGAGAAGCTGTGACTGAGTGATCAGGACCTTGTTGAGTTGAACCAATCACTCCTCTTTTCACATCGAGCAAAGTTCGAGAGTTATGGGATAAAATGTTGCAAAAGATCGTGCAGCTCTTTCGTATGTCAAACTCTCAGAAATTGAGTTCAAGTTATAGAACTTTAATCGTCTGACTCCGTATAGGTTCCTCAAAAAAGAACGAGACCCGAAAAACCGATATGATGGACCTGAAAACAGCAGGCACTACATCCGATCATCTTACCACTCCTCATCAAACGTCTCCACTTGCACACTCAAACGCACAACCTACAGCTCAGAACACAGGTTGGCCTCAATGTAGCAATATCCCTAATCAACTTTTCACTAATTTAATCAAAATTCAATGGATGGTCAATCTTAGATGCCGAAACAATCCATAATCCACAAACGCACCACTCGATTTGGTCAAGGCTCCCCAGTTTCAATCCTATTGAGCTATTCTTGGCCGCCCCCACCTTTATGAAATCGTGGGGCTCCACATTGCGCAGAGAAAATCCTTCGCATAGAAGTAAGTCGTCACGATGATCCAGACCCGACTCTTGAATGAACTAGCTCTTACTCAAATATGATTTTATTGTATGTCTCTTCTGGCAGTACCATCCTTCTCCTCACCAGCCCAACCTGAACATGATTCATTGCTTACTCCCTTGCGTCAAAATCTTGATGAAACCAAAGGTGCCGGCTACATTCAGACTGTTCCTGAACAAGCCTCGACATCTTCTCAACGGTTGGGGAAAGTGAATGGTTTCTTTCCAAAAACGGTTGAAGGTGAGTTTTTCTTTTTGTAGATACGTATTCGTGCGGTTCTTGGGAGATCTAATGTGCATCTTGAAATCCGAACATCCCCTTTTAGGCCACCTGGTAGCTGCTGCACTTGAGCTGGTCAATATTGATGAGCTTGCCAAATGTATCCACGAGGTGTTTAGAACATCGGGTATGCAGCTCAGAGTTTTAGCTCGTCTAATGTCTGTTGAAACCGTTAAGAAAATCCTTCTCGCTTACGGTGGCGAGACTGGTCGGAAGGCGGAGAGAATGTTGGTTGATCAAAAACTCAATTCAGCCCTCATCGAATTTCTAACCGCAGCCATTAGAGGTTGGTCATCGATGGATGAACCTCGAAGGCCACCCGATTTCATACCGGTTCCTCATAATAAATGATTAGTTGCTAAATGCAAACTTTCTCTTGCCTTCTACACGAAATTTTCCTGGCAATCTTCAAGGCTCATAGATGTGGGAAAACATGAGAAGGAGTAATACCAATCTAAGGCTTTTCATAGAACACTCTTGCTTTTGTAAACTGGGGAGCCAGACCCTGTGTGTCAGGTCAAAGTCGAGCATCATAAACGTTGCGTTTTTATGTAATCGGGATATCACCAATTGCAAGATATCACCCGGTTTCACCATTTTGACAGACTTGATTGGATTGAAGATAACTCAGTACAAGCATATTCGTCAACCGGTTGATAGTGATGTTTCAGATTGGAAACGTAGATGAAACCTGATGTATCATAGTTTAAATAATAACACTTGTAGTCCGTTTCTACTTTCTCTTTTCTTCATTCAGCTTCTTTTTCTGACTCATCCAAACTCTCAACGTCCTAGGTGTGCTCGTCTGTTCTCGTCTCTCTCACAGCTTTGTGTGATCATTAATACACTTGCGGTTATCTTCAAAGTTCTTTTTTCTTTTTCTTTCTTCACTTATTTTCATTTCATATCTTTCTATTTCTTTCAAATATGAAATCCATTCAGTGTCTCTTTTCTGACTCATCCAAACTCTCAACATCCTAGGTGTGCTCATCTGTTCTTGTCTCTCTCTCAGCTTTGTGTGATCATTAACACACTTGCAGTTGTCTGCAAAGGCTCTCCATACACCTTTGATTTCTATAGATTGGGATGCTAAAAAGTCAAGGCTTTGAAAATAATAACCTGCTTTTTTAAAACAATCAAGTTGATTGATTAGTAACCCAGTTGACCTAACTGCTTGCTGGTAGCTAGAGCAAGGTTTATGCACGCTTTGACTGAGTTCAGCACCAATTTGCCTCATTTTTGTGCAAGAAAATTTAAACAACAAGAAACATCAAATACATAAGATGTGCATAAATGAAAACTGTCCTATGTGAGCTGGCCCAGTGCTGAAATTGTACAGTATTTCTGAAACATATAGGGAGGGGTTCACAACCAAAATTTTACAAAACTTTAGAGCCAAATTTAATGGCCCAGTTAACATTAGATTTTTAACACAATTTTTGATCACACTTGGCATTGAAACTTTGTAAGATTTTCCAAATCCTTCTGGGACCACCTTTTTCCTGATGGTTGAAAAAAAAAAATGTGCAAAGATAAAATAAGATAAAAATCCTGTTGAACTTGCCAAAAGTGAACCAGGCTAATATATACTTAGCAACAGAAATTGAGAATATGAAAGACTTCTTCTGACTGTTCTCAGAAACCTCAGAGGTGTTAAAATTGCAGTCTCTTATGATTATTTAAGCTTATATCAAAATGTTTTTTTTATAAAATCAAGACATCAAGGCCCTGTTTTTTGTTTTTGTTTTTTTCATCAAGTGAGTTTCATAAATAATTTGGATCTTGTGAAATATGTCAGTATTCCCCATAAAAAGACACAAGTGGGATGCACTGCATATATTAACTACATCATCAATCTTTTCCAAGCAGTCAGAAGAGTAATCAAGTTAAGATGTAGGTATCACCAGGAAAAAAAAGTTGGAACCTCCATGGAGGTGACTTCTCTATATCCCCCACTTATCCCACCTCTATCTACTATGTATCCTTGGTGTGCACCAATGTTATCTCCATGCCTATCTATTATGTATCACCAATGTATAATGATACATCAGAGGAGTTTTCAAAAAAAATTCAAAAGATCCAATTGTTTTTATAGAAATTTCTGAGGCAAGAAATTCTTTTTATTAAAACCAATGTTTAATCAATGACAGCTCATAATAAAATCAAACAAATTATAATTTGTGAAATGGAGACTATAGTTTGATCTTGGATGAAAATTATATCCAACCATGGTTTATCTATTACTAAAGTTCTTGGAAAACATGACCATAGAACTCTGAAATAAGCCAGTTATGTTTGAAAAGTGCATAAATCACCCCAGGAGATCCACCACCCCCACTGCCAACACCTTGGAAGCTGAATTTCTGATATGCACAAGCTTCAAAATCCAAAAAAAAAACATCAAGTAGCTTGATCAAGTGAAATTCAAGGTTTCAAAAATATTCTTTACAACATGGCTAACATGAAATACTTGTGGTTTTCAACTCTGGTACAATTTTTGCACAGTCATTCAACCACAACTAATATTTTATTTTGTATAAATTTGATATTTTGGGATTAAACATGGAAATAAAACCAATCTTGATAATCAACTTGAAGTAAACAACATGATTCATTATAAGCCATTTATTGCAAAATTTAAGTTGAAAAATTCAACTTGTCCTGTTGAAAAGGAACAAAATTTGTATTACATATTCCTTGTCTATGTTAAAACCTTGCATTGTTAAGAATGATTCTTTTGTACCCATCAGCTATTCAATTTGAAGCCAATATGGCATTGGTTTCCCCAATTTTTTTACTTCCTCCATGTTCACAAGTTTCAGAAAAACAGTGATATCATATTCTTGTTCCTTCATCAGATTATTTGTAATTATGGTAAGTGCAAGTTGAACTAAGAACACAAGCGTAAAAATCTCCTATCAAAAAGCATCTATGGAACGTGGGCCTTGAATTCTGCAAAAAATCAACAAAAGATTATTCCATTAATTTTGGTGCCACATTGCACATTCATAAATATGTTATATAGATTTTTCTAAAATCAAATTGAATTCCCTAGTTGGAATCAGGAAACACTTTCCAGGTGTAGGATCATTTTTTCCCCCACATATGTTAATATCCATTTGAGAATCACCATTTCAACCTCCTATTAATTCGACATAGACTATATCTCTCATTTCTGTCTCAATAAATTTCAACCTAACACATAATTTAATTTAGACACAACAAGATTTCAGGTGGGGATCAATTTATTTTTTGATTCTCTCTTCAAATCTGCTTAAATGTATCCCTGTCAAGTCCCAAAAAGAATTGTAAGAGAAAAGATGTTATTGATCCTAATGAAATTTGGCCATTCAATTACATGAGAATTTTTAAATATCCACAGAAACAGCTTAAGTCATTTACTTGGAAGCGTCCCGCATGGAAAAGACCTCTTGGGTATCAAATCTCCTGTATAATTTCGTGGTGTTGTTGAAATATGTATACCATCCTGTTTTGGTGTTACTGCTCTGAATCCTAGATTATCCTTAGATGATACTTTAGATAATTTTCAAAAACCATGTCAAGTCCTCCGGTAAGTTATGAAAAATTACTGAGAAAGAGCAAGAAATTGAAAATCATGATGATTGGCTTGATGATATATTTCTTACCATATCTCTTACCAATTAATTCTGGAAGCCTTCTGATCTCACCTCCTATCATCACACTCTTTTTTTCCAACTAAGACCCAAGATTACTTATTATCAAAGAATGGTTGACACTGGTCTTGTATTTATATATTACCTTTTCAGCTTCCATCTGTCATTTTATAATATCAACTTTGGTTAGAAATGATTCACATGATTTGAAAAATCTCATTCTTTTTCCATGAATAATCAATAAATTTTGGATTCAAACAAAACAATTTTGCCATATCCTATGATCTTATTTCAAACCCCAATCTTAATTACCCAATTACTCATAAGCCGGCCAGGATTTTCTGTTGTAGATTAAGCCCGCCGGGCTTAAACAGAACCCTTGATTTTCCTTGTTTTCCTGCACATACAATATTTTTTTTAGTTCAAGCATCCTTAAGCCCGCCGGGCTTAATATCAATGAATTTTGGATTAAAACCAAACAATTTTGATGTATTCTATTATTTTATGCGGGACCCAATCATACTTGCCTAGTGACGCACAAGCCCACCAGGAATATCTTTTTTAGATTAAGCCCGCCGGGCTTAAAAAAACCCCTGTGCTTCCTTGTTGCCCTACACTCAAAGTCTTTTAGTCCAAGCATTCTTAAGCCCGCCGGGCTTAATATCAATCAATCTGGATTCAAAAAAAAATTGTCCAGATTCTATGATTTTATGTGTTTCCCAAAACTTACTTAATTGGTGAGACATAAAACTGCCACGATTTTCTGATATAGATTAAGCCCGCCGGGCTTAAATCCTAGCTGAGCTTGTCATTTTTGGCCTGACCCTTGATTTTTTTTTTTGGTCCAACCATCCTTAAGCCCGCCGGGATTAATCACTAAGATGAAGCCCCAGCTCATAATTATACTTTTATGCTACAGTACGAGTGGAAATTTCAGATCTTCCAGGAATTTTTGAAGAGATATTTATCAAGGGAAAATAAAGAGGATGTGGACAGGAATTCTGGATACTAAGACCCGAGTCAGGAGAAAACAAAGAAATACAGTCCGCTAGGTTGCATTGCAGAAAATTACTCATCCAACAAGAAGTATTGACCTTGAGGAAATGCACTTAGATGAACAGATATTTTGATTTCTATATAAACATTAGGTTTGAAATTTACAAAAACTTTGGGGTCAGATTGTAGGACAGAAGATGGTGGATTACATGCAAATTCAATCTTTATGGGGAGAATTGAGTGACAGGAAGTGAAAGGCATGATAGATACGGAAACAGAGAAAACAATGAGATATGTGAATGATGAAATTCCAACACTTAGTGAAAATTAAACTCAACTGCAAATTTTTTCATCTGGTTTTTACCTGAATGAAAGGATCTTGAATAACCACATGCAAGCTGCACGCTTCTTGCATAAAGAACCACCCACAAAAATATTTATTTTTGGTTTGATGAAACTTCAATGATTTTGTGTATAAGGCAGCTCAAATATTGCATTAAAATAACTGATTGGACATTTTCAAGGAGAGTGCTTCTCTTTGCACGTGTTATTCTTCTTGCATAAAGAACCACCCACAAAAATATTTATTTTTGGTTTGATGAAACTTCAATGATTTTGTGTATAAGGCAGCTCAAATATTGCATTAAAATAACTGATTGGACATTTTCAAGGAGAGTGCTTCTCTTTGCATGTGTTATTCTTCTTGCATAAAGAACCACCCACAAAAATATTTATTTTTGGTTTGATGAAACTTCAATGATTTTGTGTATAAGGCAGCTCAAATATTAAAATAACTGATTGGACATTTTCAAGGAGAGTGCTTCTCTTTGCACGTGTTATTTTCACTAGCCTTGGGGTAGTTTAGATCAAACCCAAGACACTTATTTGGTAGAGACCACATGAGAAAATAATGAATTCAACCCTGCAGTATGATATATTTCGAAACTGGATACATATGAGTGGATTCAGATAGCCAGAAATCAGGCATAAAACATATGTATCCCTCTGCTATCCCTTTGATCAAGTGATTGATATATGTTGGATACAAAGTGGAGACAGTGTGGTGAAATACAAAGACCTTGTTTTCCCTGAAGCAAATCCCTCTCAGGCTTCATAAATTATGATCAACTCTGACAAGAAGTTTTTAAATAAATTTTGAAGGGTTATGTGGGTATTACATTACAACTTTGGTTCACAGAAAACCGCCTGAAAAACCTATCCATTCAATTCACTCAGCTTAGATGATAAATTACAAGATATAACTTCCAGGGTATTCCACTTGAGTTTTAATTTTCCCCAGCACCAACTCTACTATAGTAGAAATAAAGATTCCGACCTCTTTTGAATTTTGAAGAACCGCTAAAAAAAGAGGCACACTCTGAGTGATTTCATGTATGATCCAGTATTCTTGAGCTCTTAATATATTCCAAGGAATGATGATGTCATATGATATTTACAGAAGATTTCACTGTTTGTGGGTTTCAGTTGGTAACTGAAACTCAACATCAAGAATTTAACCTTACAGGTGAAATCCCCAGGAAATTCAATCACAGAGGAATTAAAAATCCCTCAAATCAATTATACATCTGATAAACAGATAAATTGTTCTGGATGAAACATTTTGATTGAGTATATGCTCAGTTGCTTTGATTTTCATATGAAAAATTTAGAGCTGTTCATTTGGATCATAAACCTCTTATTTGATCCATTTGAAACCATGATTGCTGTGAAATTCAAGCACACTAGCTCTTTGGGCCAAGAAATCTAGCTCATGTATTTCATTTCCTCTATCAAAAGTCATCTGCTCTACAGTACTCTTTGGAGCTTACTGTTCAGAAGCAATTTCCAGTTTCAGCCTTCTCTATCAACAGATACACAAAATTCAAAGATTGGATAATATTAATAAAACCACCCCATAAGCGCCTTGCTTAAATACTCCCATCATCCTCCAGACAAACCACCAATTGTCAAACTTGAATTACATTTTATTTAGGATACTAAATTGGATACCATATCCCATATATACCAAGCAAGACATTGGTTTCAATTTCTTAAGGAAGCTGTTTTATCATTTGAAGTCATGGTTGATATTACGATCCAGCTGAGCTTGGAGGCCATGATTTGACATAGAGGATATTGTTTGTCCATTGTAACTATTTCCACCAAATTGATGAATCATGGAATTTAATCTCTCAATTCTGCATGGAACAGAGAAACCGCTATTAAGCAGTCCCTGATTCCTTAGTAATTTGGAATACCCATAGAATGCATTTGGATAGAGGTACTTCAGTCATATTTTGGAAAATTTGTGACATTTTACTGAAATTTCCAGCTTCAAATTCCATCAGAATTCATGATTAGAAAACCAAACATAGTTTCAGGTCAAAATTGACCAATTTTAACCATTGAAGAACTAAATATGTAGGTCCTGTGGATGATTAGTTGAAGTCCACTCAAATTTAAGCTCTTTTTTCATAGAATTTTCAGGATAAATATAGAATTACACCTATTAGCTATGATCAATTCACAATAACCATATATTTAATTTATTATCCAGGATTTGGAGTTTGTTGGAATAACTGTTACTAAAATCAAGCTGCATCAGTTTTGACCTGACAGTTTTGAATTGCTTCATTTTATCTTCATTCTTCCCCTCACCATCTTTCACTACAAAGATTGTTCATTTTTCCTCAGGGTATATTGATCAAAAAATCAGGTATATTGATCAACTTTTCAATTTTTCCCTTTTTTTTTTTTTTTTTTTTTTTTTTTTTTCCTCATGTGGCAGCGCTACCATCCGTATCAGGAACTCCATGTGTAATCAATTGTTTCAATTGTTATCAACTCATTTCCCATTTCTCTGATTCACAGTTTTTGTTGAATTATATTTCTCGGAGTCAAGCGTTGGTTAGATTTGATAAATTTTGATAGGTTAAATTAGATACAATTACAATCAAGTATGTACAGGAGTTTTTACAAAGAAATTATTTATGTACAAGGAACAATGTGATTATAAATGAGAACTAATTTCCGGGGACCATCTCCGAGTTTTTACAAATAAATTATTTATGTACAAGGAAGAAATATGATTATAAATGAGAACTAATTTCCAGGGACCATCTCCTCAAGTTCCTTAACCAGGGCTCTAATGTCAGGTTTTGAGCGCAACTTCAAAGCAGATCTTTGATGCTCGGTGAGGGAGTCAAGCCATTCACAATCAAAGCATGCCTTTGGAAAATTGGATGGTGGTTTGAGCTTGCTTTCAATTGGCAAAGAAACATTCCGAAGCTCCTGGGCCGCAGCACCAGAAGAGTGTTTCGGGGTTGCTGCTATCATAGCAGCCTTCAAATCATCAATTTTATGCATCATGCGAGAAATTTTGTGATGTTGCCATGGGATTGATCAAACGGTGCATTTTTTGGGATTTCTTTTTGAATAAGCGATTTGGATCATTTGAGATACTTCATCATTGGTATCATTGTCACTGCATGCGCCTTCAACAATTGGAACAAGGCCCAAAATCTTTTGATACTTGCTTAAGGTTGCAATTTGGGCGTGTTGTAGCTGCAAGAAAAGTTTGGTTTTGTTAGTCCAGGAATATATTTAAGCGGTCAATTCAGTTTTTGCTTACATTAACCAATCTAGAAGTGCGCCAAGCAGTCTTGTCTTGTGATTCTTGTTGACTGTTGGACCACTTATTCTCTTGTTGATACCTGATGAAATTTGTTTAGTAAGGAGACGTGAATCAATTTGATAGGTAAACAAAGCATCAGGAAAAAACTGACCGTCTACTGAGTCGCTGGGTAACATGGAGATGAATGGCATTTTGGATGCTTTCCTCTTTCAGACCTTTGGGAACAATTCCAGTGTACTCTTTGCATTTGACCAGCTCAACAAATGTCTTCACGGCCAGATCAAGCAGATGCTCATTATCAGGACTGTTGATTGGTTGGTTGAAATTTGGGCGGAAGGAATGAACTCCGGCGGCAGTCATCATCCTGCGCATGATGGCCAATGTTTCAGGGGTAGCGGATGGATGACCAGGACCATGAGGATACGGGTAGTCTGGATCACTCAAGAGATCCTCCACCTGATCATCAATATCCATGCGCAATTCCTCTTCATCATGATGAGGTAGAGTTTTGCTTTTTGACCCTATCAGGGTGGCGACATGTTGTTGTATCAAGCGCTGAAGATCAAAGTTGAGTTAGCAAGACGTAACATGTGGGGGACAAATGGAGACATACAGTGAATTCCCCTCCTTGTGGTTTTTCATGATCACTAGTCAAATTTCATGAAGTTTATCGGGGATTTACTTACCATTTGAAAAATTATTAATTAAATATATGGAAATACTTCAAGTTTGGAGCAGTCATGTGAAAACAAGATACCTCATTGATACATTCTGTTGAAGTTGGGGATGCAGTCAAGATACAGTGTTGATATGTTGAGGATAGGTAAGAGATAAGCGAAGGCACCTCCATAGAGGTGCCAACTTTTTTTTCCTGGTGTATATCAGGAAGAACATAAAAAAATTGGGCTTGGAGGGGGGAAGGTTTTTCTTGGTTAATCCAACTCTCATATTCTGTTCACCCCAACTTTCAATTTCAAGTCCACTGATTTTCAGGAGTTGCTTTGAAATCTTACCAGCCATTTCTTGCCCTGAGGAACTACACTTACTGCTCTGCCCCCCCCCCCCCCCCCCCCCCCCCCCCAGCCTTGTCAAGTTATCTGAAAAAACTGGAAATCATCAATATCCCCTAATCCACTGTCAAGCACACTAACAGCCAATTTTTCTTGCAGTGCTGAGGGCGGCCCAAGTTAGAGCTGGTGGCATGATGTCATATGTCATTAAGTTGCTATTTCCCCCTCGTGTTTGGTTCTTGAGGTCCACTTAATCCATTCCATCTGCTACTTCCAGCTGGATTGAATTGACCTTCATGCAATGTTGTATTGCAGCGGACTAAGTAGCTATCCATGGACATAGGCCATTTGGCTATGGAATGGAGATCCAGGTTTAAAATTGCGAAAAACAACCACTTTTAATAGACCACCGGCTCTTCTTCTCTGATTGCACAAGAGCTACTTCTTTCTCGGCTCAAATGAGACAAATATCGCGTCAATCCATCTCGGTTGACAAATTCAAGTGCCTTGTTGGTTTTTGAAAGATCTTGGACCAGGTCGATTAGGAATTGACAACAGGCTACACTAGATGCCCGAAGTATTGTGGCCGAACGAGAAGAAATCTTCAAATAGCAGTCGGACAATTCAATGCTTCGCAAGGAACTGTCTGTCGATTGGGAAATGTCTATAAGTCCCGTTTGAACAAGGAACACTGATGTGCGCCCGGGAAAATAGTTAGTAATGTAATTTCTCTAATTAATTCAAGGGAAACCTCCAACCTGGCAGTACGTTATCGGCTAATATTGGACGCAGTGATTTGAGCTTCGGAAACGATATTGTGGTATTTTGAATGTTATATACCAAGAACAAAACTTTCTTCATCAAATATATATCTGAAGAGCGACGGGGGGAGGAAGCGTTGAGATTTGTCCACATTGTCTTCAAATGACTCTGTCCGCAGCTCAATCAGAAATATTATTGACACGCACTTTTGCCGTCAAGTGTGTACATATCTCGGAAAGCAGGAAATGCACCAGTGAGTTGGCGGATCATTTCGTCCTCATTCAAGTTTGTCCGAGTAGCCAAGAAGCTAGCCAAGTTGGGGAAACCTGATTGCTGAAGGACTTTTCCGGTAGAATGAAAAACGTTGAGAAGATCTTCAACGAAACGAGCGACGGGCCGATCAGGTTCTGCCAAGCTAATTGGAGAATTCTCCGCAATAGGTCGTTCGATATGCAAAGGAAGTGAAAGCGCAGTTGAGATGTATTCAGGAGTAACTTCAATCATTCCTCGTGTAGTCAAGATTGACGTTGATTGTGAATCAGGACTTAAGTAGGCTGCCAACACAAGGTAACGCATAGTCTGCAAAAATTACAAATATCATACGTCAGAGAAGTTGCACAATATTATAGGCAATATACAATTTTTAACAGATATTTAGAAAACAACAACCAACGTTACCTCCCATACTCCTCGACCAGTTTTCTCTTTGATTAGGCCTTCATAGAAGTGAAAACCTTCCAGAAGACAGACCGTAGCGACCACGTTCAATTCGTCCAGTTGGCTAGAAAACTGCAGCGGGAATTTTAAGTTTACCGGTTCTGAATCGACCCGTACCTCATATTCGTTTTGATCAAGTTTAGACAAGAATTCTTCACAGGCAGACTTATTGATCTATAATCTTGAAATGTTCTCTTGAACTCAAACGAAACATATGTGATGAAAACTAGTAGAATGAACTGACATTGACGCCGTAACTTTCTAGACATTCCTCGCAGCTGGCCTTGATCACATCCGCGATTGTGATATTCTCAGCCGGAAGGGGAGCTATTTCGAGCTGGCTGTTGGTCATGGCGAAATGTAGTATGTATGTTAGTTAATACAGTTGTACTAAGCAGACCCACCAGTTACGCCTGCAAGTTTACTATTAGAGCAGCTCCAGCGGGGGAGCTAAACCGGGTTTCTATCCCACATTTAGCAGCCCAAACCCCAAAACTACCCGCCACCGGGGGTGCTAGTCTGGGAGGGACAAGGGTGCCAGGCCTGGGACCCATCCCTCCCCGTGAAACCTTGCAAATCCATGATATCTCTGTTTCTCTACACACAATCTCTGTCCCCATACCCCCAACAGCAACTCCCTCCACAACACCAATTCAATTGCCATCGACACACAACTCAATCACCATGCCTGGAACAGAAATTCCTGACCCTCTCGACCCGGATTTTTCTGAGCTAGAAAGTGATGGTGAAAACCATAAGTATTTCATTACTAGCCATTTATATTTTTTTATTTCTCTCACCTTGTCCTCCTACAACTTCTATCCTTGCCAGACTCCCCGTTAACTCCCTCTCGATCAAAGGGATCTCAAAAGAAAACCGCTGAGGAACCAAAGGCCCCCCGTCAACAAAACTACATCAATGCTGAAGACGTTCAGCTGTGCAGATCCTGGCTTGAAATAACCCAAGACCCAATTACTGGTGTGAATCAAACTGCCAACGGCTTCTGGGTGCGAGTCTGTGAAAAATATCTCAATGCAATTCCAGATCCCATCCGAACACCAATAGGTCTCAAGAGTCATTGGGGTGTTATTCAAGCTGCAGTCAGCAAGTTTTCTGGCTGTGTTCATCAAGTCACCAATGCTAATCAAAGAGGGGCTACCAATGAAGATTGACTCACATACGCCTTGTGACTGTATTCTGAGCTTTACATGAAGGTTTTTCCACATTTAACCTGCTACAACCTCCTCTCCACTGCCCCGAAATGTATCAAATATTGTTCCATCCTTGAACAGAAGCAAAAAAGCAATTCCAACAAAAGAAAACGCACATCAAGCCCTTCAAGCAAGGCCCCATCAACTACCCAATCTGGGCCAGCAGCTTCATCAGAAGCTGGAGATACAGCTGAAACTCCTGGAAATGCTGGTTCAGCTACCAATTCATCAAACAACATCAATTGGCCGGTGGGAAATAAAAAAGCAAAACTAACTGATTGCAACGACCTCTGGAAACAAAATCTGGCCAAGTCTCAAGATATCATGGCCAAACAGACCAAGAAGCAGAATGAGCTACTTGAGTCTCAGACACTCTCAATGAAATCCCTTGATGACAATTCAAGATTGATGGTGGAAGACTTGTTGCTTAGTAAAGACATCTCTCACGTGGATGAGAGTTCTAAAAAATACTATCAGCTCAAGAGAAAGAGAATATTTGAGCAGTACAACATTGAATGATCATGTATCTTTCTTACCACCAATTCCAATCTACATTCTGATTCCAATCTACATTTTCTTTTTATTTTCCTATCTACTTTTATTCCTGTTTTTCTCTCTTTCTTAGGATTATTTATTCAGACAAATGTCAATCATTAGATTGAGTCAAAATCAATCTTTTTTTGGTTTGTCAATTTTTTGTGAGAATAAAAAAACATAACAAAAATTACAAATAAATTAATCTTGAGATGAACCTTTCAACATCCAAAGATGTTGTACAAGATCATTCCAGAGCTGATAATGCATGTCTGAATTTTGTAGAATTTCAAACTGACTAACAAACTGAGAGAATTCTAAAGAGTGTGCTGGTTCAGGTTCAGAGACAACAGCTGAACCTTCTTTGGCTAAATATTCATTGCTATGCATTCCCCTCTTGTTATCTATGATAATGTGTAAAATCACACAACATGTCATTATCATCTGTAGATTTTGAGGACTCAATCCCCAAGCAGGTCTAGCGACTATCGCAAACCTTTCTTGGAGTACACCAAATGCCCTTTCTACGTTGTTTTGGGCGGCTTCCTGCATTTTAGCAAAGTGCTGCATGTAATATGTCAGTTGACAGTCATGAAACAGTAGCCGCACATTAAAATGATTAAGCTTATACCTTCTTATCAAGTCCTTGGGGCCGCAAAATTGTTTGAACTAATGTTGACCAGTCTGGATATATTCCATCAGCCAAGAAATAACCCTGAGTATACTTGTGGTTGTTAATTGTGTATTCAAAATTTGGTGCAATTCCGTTGAGGAGGTTAGTGAACAGTGGGGAGTGATCAAGTATATTTATGTCGTTGTGGGAGCCGGGAAGTCCAAAAAACAAGTGCCAGATTCATAGATTGTAGGAGGCAATGACCTCAAGTACCATTGTTGGATTCTACCCAAAAAACAAAAGCTTTAGAAAAGTGTTGTTTATGTGAGAAGAATCAAACAAATTACCTTGTCTTTTCCTGTATACTGCCCAGCCCATGCTGTGGGGCAGTTTTTCCACTCCCAATGCATGCAGTCCAGTGAACCTAACATTCCTGGAAAACCTCTCTCTTCCCCAATAGCCAGCAGTTGTTTGATATCAGATTCAGTTGGGTGGCGCAAGTATTCTTTACCATAGATGTTGATGATTGCCTTGCAGAACCTGTTGAGGCTTTCAAGTGAAGTGCTTTTGGCTATCTGAATGTACTCGTTGTTAGCATCTGCTGCTCCACAATAAGCCAGCATCCGTAAGGCTGAGGATTTTTTTTGAATTGGATGTAATCCAACTTGGCCAGCAGCATCAGGTTTCTGGATGAAGTATCTGTTGTATTTGGCTACATCTTAGACTTCAACAATCATCAAGAAAAGCTCCCTGTACATCTGGAATCATTGTCAGAACACGTGGGCAGGATACACCGGAGTCGGGGAGAAATAATGCTTCACTAGAAGCTGGTACCCGGCATTGAAGTCACACCGTAGATTTTGCTGGCGCCCGGGTCTTTATCCGCCCAACCTTGTATGGTTTTCTTCTTTGTCTTCAAGAATTGCAAGGATGATGGACTGCATCATCAGTTGCTGGTTCCTAGTCAAACTTATCATGGTTGTGGCCTGGCCTTGGAGGAGGTGGTGAATGAGGCCATCCATGCCGATGACCGTGGTGGGTCTTCAGGTATTTCAGGGATTTGTGAAATACATGTTTAGCTCAAGGTTTAGCTGCTCCCGCTGGATGCTGCAGCAGAGGAGGTAAACTTGAATTTTACCTCCCACATTTTGCCTCCCCGCTGGAGCTGCTCTGAAGACAGGGGTGAACCTTGACAACTAACATTATGCATGACATGACTTTGCAACCAAAGTTTTTTTTTCTCATGTATTGTGTTTTTACTAATGCTTGGACTTTCTGAACATTTTTGGATGGATGTGGTTGAAGGCAAAGCCCAGTTTAATCCTCGGGTTACTGCCACACACCAGGGTTAATCATTAATGACCAGATCATATGTTTTGATAAACATAAAAGATTGTAATTTTTTAAACAGATTTGGACAAATCTTGACACAAATCAGTCCAAGCATTTGTAAAAAACACAATAAATATGTACAAATAATTTGATCAGCAGATAAAGAGGTCGTTGCGAATGAAATAAATTGCAGTGTCAGTGTCTTCTTTTTGTTTTGTGGTTTAGGGGTTTTTTTTTTTGGTTTGATAGGATGAAGGTGTCATATACATCGGATAGTCACAAAGATGCTCGTTAGCCCAATTTTGATTTGTTCTTAAGTTTTTGAGAAATGTGAGAAAAAGAAAAAAAAGACGTAAGATATGGGACAACAACAATATCATGCCCGTCACTAAGATGGAAATTAATCGACGAGTTGAGTTATTAGTCAGGAAACATGCCACATAGTGATGTAGCAGTAGACGTAGTCTTCGGTGGTGATCATCAAATTTTGGGTGATAGGGGAGACTATGATCTATGAATCACAATTTTAAACAACAGGGGGTTTGAACGAAATCATCAAAGCATAGGATGCGTTGTTTTAGGGAGTGTAAGTTGACAACTTGATCGCTAACAAAGGATTATCAGCAAAAATCAAGCTTGAAATCATCAAAGGTGAAGAAATTCAAATCTCGCTTGCGTGTCTAAGTGGTGAATAGACAAAAGACTCCTCGGGTTTGGTGACCTGGTCAGTTAAAAAAAACGAACCTAAAAACAACTCGGAAAAAGTTCTATGATGATGTTGACATTATAAAGTGAATAAATAAAAACGTAATTCATGGCGGCTACGCGCTTTAAATGCGGCTTGGTCAGGCTATGTTGATCAGAGACCGAGATTGAGTCCGGCAAATCCATTCATCAAGCCGCTTGAGTAATTGTTGAGTCCACCCTGACTGAACCGATGACGATGGCCAAGTCCAGTAGGGTTATTGGTGGGCCCACGTGAGGGTGATTCGCCAGCTGGTGAGTTGGTACCGTTGAACAATCCTTGAGAATTGTAATCTTTACTTAATTGAGATCCGGATCCGAATGAAGGCCGACCCAAGTCAAGTGATTGGGCTCGTGGACTGATGGCACTTTTTCGATTGATGAAACTTGGGTATGAATTGCCATTGAGTGAAGATAAGACAGATGAACCGTGTATGGGTTTTCCAATCGGGCTGTTGGACATGTTCACACCGCCTGCGAGAGGATTGGTACTGTTGAAATTATTACTCTTCTATAAGGTAAGTGATATTCGTGATCAGCATACTTGAACGCTCTGCGTAAACAATACCTTTGCCTTACCATCATTTGCCTGGGAATCGAGGCCCAGTCGGCATTAGCAGGAGCTCCAATGGCAGTAGGCCCGTTGGAAACACCGACCATATGCCCGTCAAGACCGACAAACTGATTATATAATCTGTTCATGGACATAGCCGGATGATATGCGTAAGAGGAAGACGAGTTGGTGGAGGAGGACAATGATGGGTACTGAAAGTGAGCAGCTGGTCGATCAACCAATCCTTGAAGGTCTTTCTCGCTGCCGTAGCGATTGATGTTGCTAAAGCCCGCTGTATCGGTAGGTGTAGGCGGGGTAAATGTGTTGAAGCCATTGGTTGATCGATCGAGAGAGCTAATGCTGGTAACAGTGTTACGGCGAGGATATGAGCCAGTTGTGTTTCTCTCCCTATGAAAGTTGATCTGTGTAAGAAAGTTGGTGCCATGTTAGTTCATCCAATTTCGATCGAGAGATTCAACAGGTGAAAACCCGACCTTTTTCTCGATCAAGAAAGCTTCCAAAGTCTCGCGCGCGTGTTGCAAGTTTTCAGCGTTCGCGCGAGTCAGTCCGAATTTGACCGTTAGTTCCTCACCTTCGGCCCCACCATTGATGACCAAGACAGTGACATTCCAATGATTCTTGCAAGTCTGGATAACCTTGTCGTTAAATTCTTCGCTGGCGACCACCTTTAATAGCTCGTTTGTCGCCACTAGTCGACAGTCTGCTTCAAGACCAATGTGAGACATGATCATTTGTTTAGCAATCGCGATTTGAGAGCGTGGGCCGAAAATTTCGATAATCGATGATCCCGATTCAGTCGACGGGAAGTAAAAACACGTGTTGGTTTTTGACTCGATGTCATGAATGAAAATCGATTTCTCTCCCAAAATCGTTCGGTGTTGGCTGCGATCGATGCTCAAGTGTTCAATAACAAAGTCCTTGTCTTTAGGATGGACGAGCTCCATTACAGATTGTTTCAAGTTTTCAAGGTTTTCTGCATTCTTTGCTGGAGTGCTAGCGAAACAACAAAAATAAGCAAGTTCTGATGAGTAAAGCATTGGTTCCGTGGACAAAAAAGAAAAGACAACAAACCGTGCAACAACGTTGTCATGATTGTTTTGATAACCCCCCAACTTGGCAAACTCTTTGGCATTAGAGAATTTGACATAGACCCCATACTTTTTCATAATCCTTTGGATATTTTTACCGCCGACCCCGATAATTCGCTTGTGGTAACCTTCAGGAATATGAAACGAGATCTCGGCCGGAAGCTCTTCCTCTAGCAAGGTCAATCCCATCATGGCAGTCGTAGGATTACCGGATAGATTGAGCATAAAGTTGTAGTCATTGAATGACTCAAACTTAATCTTCACGTTCGAGGTCTTCATGATCTTGTTCAGCTACGGCCAAAGTTAGGTAGGAAGTGGGACAAGGATCAGTTTGCTATATGTAAGGAGCTGGAGCACGTGAGGTGGGATCTACTTTGCCGTTTTTCTTGCCTGATATAAAGTCACGATGTTCACAAGCCAGCTCAACCTGAAATCGGATCTCGACTTGAGAGTTTTTGACCATATCTAACTCCAAAATCTTTTCGACGGCTCGTTTGGTGACTTTCTCAGTGCCATAGACTTCGAAACTGTTCGTACTTTTAAAGACCACTTCAGCACCGGATTCGATCGCAATGCGATTGCCATCAGTTTGGATTGCAGTTTGATTGACAATGCTAGGCTGTGAGCCATTCGGATACACATCTTGGATTGACTTGGGCAGTAACCAAACGTTGGCAATGTAAAACTCGCAGGCCTGAGCCGAAGGTTGGAGAAAGAGGTCAGATCGAGGTTGAAGACTGGCCCAGGAAGAATGAAAGAGACAAGACGAACCAGTTGCATGAGACTTCTGATAGAGCGTTCAATGTGAACGCGATGGTCGCCATAAACCGAAAGCACGCTGACCTGGCTACCGATGGGTGGAAAATTGATAAACGTGCCGTTGTCATACATGATTTCTTGAAGCTGGGATAATTTTTCCATAAGCAACCAATCCAACTTCCTCGGAAGCATAGCCGTGTCCCTGGATATAATACACTTGCTCTTTTGTTTTGGCGGAAGGGGGGGGGAAGCAAATTAATTGACTTTCTGGGAAGACTCCAGACAAAGAAATGGGCTTACTTTGTGCATCGATACTTGGAACAACATCTCTCGGGCACGCTGAACACCAAAGAATTCGCCGGTGATAAAGATCATGTTTTGCTTTTCTGCCAAAGATGTAGAACGTGCACCCAGGATGCCACCACCAGAAAGAGCCGAGGGAAAGTAGATATTGGTGGCAGTCTCCTCTTGGATGGATTGGATCACTGAACGTTTTCGGCCGGCAATGATATGATGTAGTTTGTAATCGATTTCACAAACCTCGGAGTGCAAGCCATTCTACGGATAGCGTTAAGCAAAGTTAGTAGCTGTGTGACGTTATATGATCGAAAAGCTGAAGAGGCCAGCTAGGTTCGACCAGGAAAGCTTACGAGTTGATCGAGTAGGACGAGTAGTCTGACTCTTGCTTCCTCGACCGCCTCAGCATCGCCACGGATCACGATGTCGATCCCGCCACCATCACGGGGGTTACCGACAATAGAGAGATGGGCGCGGCTGGCCGAAGCAATTTCGTCCAATCTGATCTTCATGACAGGGCGAACGTTGGGACCGTTTTCGAGTACGTCGTTGCGATCGACGGCGACGAGGCTTTCAACTTGGAAGGGCTGTTCTCGTAACAGACGGCCTCGAGCAGCCATGACTTGAGGGAAGGAACCAGAGAGGTGGAAGGCATAAGTAGACGGTTTGACGATCTGGGTTGGATTGACGAGACAGTGATAGTCAGACATGAGTTCGGCACATGCAGCTTGGACGATCTCAGGGGCAGGCAAGGGGGCATTCTGAGGGATTGGACGAGGGGCATGAGGGGCTGAGGCTGAGACAGGTTGGAGGTTGGAGGAATGGGTGGAGGAGGATGAGTTGGTGGTGATCGATCGAGGGGGGGAGATGGCTGATTGGATGGTTGTGGAGGAATGTGAGGGAGCAGAGGGCGAGGAATGAAGTTGGTGAGCCGAGGGATGGATGGCAGCGATGGCAGGAGTGGGGGTGGTGGTAGTGCTATTAGTGTTGGTAGTAGATGGTTTGGTGTTGGTGTTGGTGATGTGGTTGGTAGTGGTGGTAGTGGTGGTGGTAGTAGAGGAAGTAGTGGTAGTATTTGGAGTAGGAGGAGGTGGACTGGAGGTGGATTGGCGGAGGAGGTTGTTGGGTGTGGTGGTGGTGATTCTTGAGGGAATACGAGAGATGAGTGGGAGAGAGGCTGGTGCAGCTGGTGAAGGGGGTGAAGGGGGTGAGGAGTGAGAGGCTGAATGGCGCGAGGAGGCAGCAGAGGAGGAAGCGGAGGAGGGTGGTGAGGGATGTTGGTGTTGGTGTTGGTGGTGGTAGTTTGATTTTGATGGTGAGGGTTGTGGTTGTTGAAGAGGTGGAAGACAGAAGAAGGTGGAATAGAAGTCCATCTCGGAAACAAACTGTGAATTGCTTGCTAGATCGTTGTAAGTATTTAAATAATAATAATAAAATAATAAAATAAAAATAGATATTTAAATAGATATGTAGAGAGAGAGAGAGAGTAAGGGAGAGAGAGAGAGAGAGAGATGGAAGGTCTATAAAGATATGTAAAAAAAAGAGTATATGTGTTTTATTCTAGAGTCAAAAGAAAAAAGTCGAGAGAAGAAGGCCGAGTGATAATCAATAAATGTTGTTATATAAATATGTAAGAGAGGCAGAGAGAGAGAGAGAGAGAGAGAGGGAGAGAGAGGCAGAGAGGCAGAAAGAGGTAAGGTGGGAATATAACTAACAACAATCGACGATTACAAATAACGAATAACAAAAATTGTTAAGATAAAAAGTATTATATCAATAAATAAATATATTTAAACGAGTACAGTGTGTGTATGTATTAAGTTTATACAAAACTCGGTGAGCTGGCTGAGTGGGGTTTTGGTTTTTAAGTTTGACTAAGTTTCTGATGTTGGTTGGTTGGAGGTTTGATTTGAATATAAAAAAGTGAGAGTTATCAGTTTAAGGAGATAGATAAGTGAAGGAATACAAAAACCATCAAAACTAAAACAATCGGTCAATGGATGTGAGGGAGAGAGGGAAGCCGGTCAAGTGAGGAAGGAGGAGGAGGAGAAGAAGAAGGAAGGGCTGAGTTTAATAAAAAAAAAAGTTGGATGAGGTCATCACAGCTTGATGCTCGATCGTCTGAGTCAGTGGGTGTGCTCTTTTATTTTTGGAGCGGGTGGTTGGAAGTTAATGAGGCCCAAGTTGGAACGATCGACCATGAACCATCAACAGGAACAAATTTAACCCCCCTAGGCTCAACCAACCTGGCTGAAATAAGCCTCTTGCTGGGGGGAGTTGAGCTAAAAAATAAATAAATAAATAGTTACATAACACATCAACCTCGGTATTACATTATTACCCTTGGTAAATTCACAGATTGGACGATTGTAATACCACATAACATAACATCAATACCTTTTAAGCTAGCCTAACATCACTTAACTTACAGACAGACGGACTCAGCAGATAAAATAAAACTTTCACCGCTGCCGATCATCAAAGGAAGCACTCGGGCTTACATAAATACTTATGACCGTAATATCTTTCGTTTGTTGTTGGGAGGGGGAGAGCTGTGAGGTGTGATCAAGGATTAGAAGGGAAGAAGACTGAGCTATCTATTTAAATCTATATCCATTTAGCTTCGACACAAGTTCCTAAATCTAATCTATCTATCCTTCTATTCTATTCCATTCTATTCTTTTTTTCTCTTCTCTTCACTTCTTTTCTTTTCTTGTTGTATAAATATCTCCGGCCCTTTCCTATTTTGATCACAATCTACATAAATACATATTCGTTTATTTATCTATCTAAATCCATACAACTAACTCATCTTTCCTTCTCCCGCACTGACTAACTTATTTAAATAGATATTTACATAATACATATCCACCTGGAACAGCTCCAAGACGATAAGATCACCTTTACCACACAAGAAACCAAGCTCATCATTGATCGAGTGACTCTGCACCAAGTTGACATCATATTAACAAAACTTCAGACTTAAGTACATACATACATAAACCCCTCATGCTCTATTCCACTCCATCCCGAGTCCCGAGCGCGTATATCCATACTTCAAACCGTTTGCCCTCGTCCGCCGAGCCCAAGAGAGTCCAAGCTTATGAATAAATGTGTTATGTAAGCCGATCATTGGACACCCATCCATAACTTAAACACATAAATAAATACATATTTATTTACTTATCATGAAATCCGGACCTCCACCCAGTCCAATCTCTCTAAAGTTTGGATCTTTTAAGCTGTAAGCAAGTCATCTCAAACTCAGGCTGAGCTCGATCAGAAAAAAAAAAGACTAAGCAAACCCCCGGGCTGAAAAAAACAAGACAAAACAACAACAGAAGTAGCAGCATCCGCAAATTCAATCCATTGGAGCAATCAGACGGATCTGATATTCAGCCTTATAATCATCCCCAAGAATTAACACCCAAGCCGGCCGTACAGAAGATCGGCCCACAACTCCATAGAAGTGGCGGGCGGATCTCCAAGTTTGGGAGATACTCCGACATCCTTGCTTTCTTTTTTTTTGATCGCAGACGTACACCACAGGAGCAGTGCAACGTTGCGTCAACGAAGGGTCCAGAGGTTGATGGAACGTTGCGCTGCTCACTGCAGCACAACGTTGACACGCGGTTGGCGCGTTCACAACCAATGTTGGTTAAGTTGGTTGGGGTTTCTGGGACCGTGATTCAACGGAGAAATCACGGTAGCTCAACGTCAGACCACCCACTCCTGGAACCTCATGAGGATGTTAGCCCACCGTTGCAAAAACCTCTGCCCAACGTTTGGGCCCCGACGAGCCAACGCATGAAATAGGTTTCCCGGTAAAGACGCGGGGCCTTCTTCCGGCCGCGGAACGGCCGGCATTTATGTATTTTCAGAATCTCTCTATTTATTATTTTCAATTTTTGTTTTCGTTCCGGGTCTCTTCCAGTCGGGCAGGCGCCGGCAGTTTGCATTTTAGTTCCACTGGCAATTTTATTGCCGCGGTAGCTCAATCATTTGTATTTTTTTTTTTACTTTTGGTGGTTACGACTCATCGGCGGAGGATGTAATTCATGAAATGGTTGTTGTATTACACTCATCGGGGGAGGATTTAAACCATAAAACGGTGATATTACACCGGCAGGCAGTTGATGATAGACAGCGAAGTACAGAAAGAGAAACAAAAAAAATCTAATAGTAGAGAAGCGTTGGAAAGGGTTCGAACCAAACCGGTAGAAAACCATTGCGTGCTAATAACGGTCACAATTCAAGTGTGAGCAGCGGCAGGGAAACGCTGGCAAACTTTATCCAAAACCTCTTCGTGGGTAGGCAGATGTGGCAAGTGTTGGAAATCTGCATAAACCACACCCTTGGGGCCAAAAATGGCATCATCCCTTTGCAAGATGAGTTTTGCCCATCTGGAAAATGAACAAGTTAGTTTGAATAACACGGGGTCAAGTAGATGATTGAAAAAATGACATACTCTCTGAGGCAGTCCGCTGATTTTTGGCTTATGAAGAGTAGCTGGTTGTCAATGTTGATCCATTGCTTACCATGTCCCGGAGTAGGCGTCAACACAAACTGGGCCGTTTCCAATTGCAGATAGGCAAACCGAACTTTTGTTCAAACATCAACTTTTGACCAATCATCTGAAGCACCTCGTGTAGCCGTGACAGAGAAGGTGGAAGAGACCTGTTGGTCATGAATTAGAGGCATATCCAAATTTCGTACTGGAGTGGAGAAAAACTTACAAGGTTGTATAAGTCCTTGAGGCTTGGAGCCAGACCTTGAACCTTGAAAAGGCTGTTTTCCACAATGTTCTTCAGAAGCTGCAAAGATGCAGTCGATTAATGAGTTAGAATTTGGAGATCTGAAACCAGTCAGGAGACCTACATGATTACAAAGAGTAACTCGAGTATGCTTCAAGCATTCCCGAACTAGCTTGAGAACACTGCGATGAGAGGGACCAGTACCTTGGATGAACCCCGGTGGCAGGTGTCCAATCTTGACATTCTCTGGTAAGCTGCGAATATGAGCCTACATTGACACATGAATAGATCATTAGACAACCAGCCAACTTATCCAGTGAGGTATATCTCATACCTGTGTCGAATTCTCCAGAAAAGCTCGTAGTGCAACCCCATCATTATTGGCTATTTGGCTATAAGAAATAACTCGGGCATCCATGACTTTTGAACGGACAAAATCTCGCACATTTTCCTATTGAAAGGAATTGATAGTTATTAATGATGCAGAAACAAATGTAGGGAGATTAATTATGTAGCCAAATTACTTACCTGTATATATTTACTGTAGTGAAAGCTGCTTAATTCAGGGTTGACCATAGGGGCTGGTACATGCACCTCGCCAGAGCCAAAACATTCGGGTTTGAGGGAGATGATCCCATAAACAAGAGCACCCATGATGTTTTCTTGGTTCATCTGTTAGAAAGACATAAGGATGTGTTAATCTAATGTTTGTTAGGTATTAAAGAAATACATGAATGAATGAAATACATACCTCGAGGATCTTCTTAGCTAAGACTAGCTTTGTTTCTGACAAACCAAATATTTTCTGGAGGGAATCATGGTCAACACCACTGATTTGTGTTGATTGAGGTGATGGTGAGTCAAACCGGTCTCCAAGTTGATCCAAGCTTGATTGAACATCCGCATCATTATTGGATGCACTCTCAATCCGGGGATTACAAGTGTAAGAGTTACACACTCCTGCAACTTGAAACATTGGGTCAGCTCCTGATTGATCCACAAAGTTGCAACCTCCTCCAGAAAATTGGTTTGGAACCTCGGTCATAGGAGGTAAAGGATAAACTGGATTAAGGAGTGATTGTTGCTGTTGAATATGAGGTGGTACTGAATACAATATAGGGCTAATCAGTACATTATACATACACCTCAGTGATAACAGCGGGGTACTTACAAAAGACACCTGTAGAGCAAGATGCTGGTCGGCCCAGATGAGAAGCTGGCCAAGATGGTGGAGGCATCACTGTTTGGTTTCCTCCCCTGAGCGGTGGTTGTGTGGCTGGTTATGGTTTATTGTGTGGGACATACTGAGAAGGGGAGGTTGTGAATGGGTTGAGAGAAAGAAAAGAGGCTGATGTCACCAGATGATTATGATCAAGCTTAGGATGACCAAAGAGGGGGGAGTGGTCTCTGACCGGGGAATGACACGGTCAATCGGTGATAACAAGATTGATTGGTGCTTAAGAGGGGTTCAACTCCAGATTTCTGACCACACCTAAATTTCAGATAACGCATCGAATCAAAAATAACGCATTGAATCAAGCATAACGCATTGAATCAAACTTCAAATGGCAGATTACACAGGTAAGAATCATCTTCTCTATCTTCTCTTAGTCAGGGGGTTGGAAGTTGGACATCACCAATTGATTTCAAATGATTTTTGATAGGTTTTTGTCAAACGGGAGAAGGAAGTTCAGCTGTGTACACCTGCTCCAATTGTGGGTCACGGAAGATGAAGGAGAAACAAGTTCATGTGCATCGGCGGCTGCTTTGGCATCAACAAAATCGGCTGGCTCAATGTCAAATACCTGAGGCTAGTCAACTGGACAACATACCAATGGATTGTTCAAGCCGGTTGGATGAGTTTGGAGGACAAGCCATTGGCCAGGAGACTATGAATATTGATGACTGGAAAATACATGATACTATCCAAAACCGGGAAGGATTGGAACGATTCCAGTCTGATGAGAAGAAAAATCACGCCGATCAGCTCCGATTGGCCTTGGATTCAATTTCTAAAATGGATCCAGAGGCCTTTTTTGAACGAACAGATGGTGGAGGCGACACGGGACTGGTAGACATCAAATGGGATGATCTGATATACGGTGAGATGGATGTCGAGGACCACGGCAGTTTTGGTGAGCCTGGCGGTCCCAATGATAGACAAGATGGCAGCGGAACCAACAGGGAAGATGATCGTACCTGTTTTCCATTCAAGAACAAGATGGTCAGTTTCCATCATAATGTAATGTAATAATAAAAAATGAAAACTTACCATGGCTGTTGTTTGTGTCCACTGAAGGAGCTGGTTGGATCCCTTCTTATTGGGCATTCTCGGCACATGATCTCTAGAGCCGTCTACAAGCAGATGCAGGCCATCCTCTTATGCTTATGTCAGCTTAGGCTCCCGGCTTGGTCAACTGTTTGGCGGGCACAGGCCCGGATCCAAAAGCACCTGAATCTTGATCTTCAGATATCCAGGAGTATTTGGGGTACTCCTTGTGCTTCCTTGGGTGTTAAAAACATTGTAGAAAAGGTGTGTACCACAATTTTCTCTCTGATTATTTAAATATCATCATTGTGTTCTAAATAATGTCCAATTTTTAATCCACATTCATCAGGAGCTTTCCAATCCTCTCGTGGCGCCCCATCTTGAGTTTTATCCAGAGGATCCTTATGGCCATAATTGCTCTAAATTAACCCAGTCTCAAAAATGGCGTGAAGACCTCCCAGCCACATGCAGACCACAGATGTGCACCAATAATTGTCAACACTTTTAAATTTTTGAGCCACTGGAAACTTTTGACAATCAGATTTATGTTCCAATCTTCATCTACAAATTTGAATCCCAACTCTTTGCCACGTGTGTTCTCCCTCACATTATTGGAACTGGCCTACCATCACCTCAACTTCAAATTTTCATCCCCTCTAAAATACAATACTCTTCCTCTGAATTATTCATCATCCCAGTCAGTCAATTCAAGAATGAATATTCAAATATCAAGCTCAAAAACATATTTTTTTTAACTTTAATTCAACATAAAATATATGAGACCAATTCAATCAATCAAACTTGTCAAGAGCTCAAATTACCAAATCCTTGGCGTGCCAAAGCAGGCAGAAGAATTATTCAACATGTCCCTACTACAATGTACTCCAATGATACTTCTGGAAATGTCTCAAAGCAATTCAACAAACATATCTCATTTTATTTCACTTTATCTGGACTTCCCCCCAGTTTATCAAATCAAGAGTACAACTGTCACTTTTTGTCAACCTCAAATCACGCAGGAGTTTTGGAAACCGGCCACCAAATTGTCAAGGAATCAAAGTGAGTAATCTTCTATATATGGCTAACTTGTGGTACATTTATCCTTTTGAATTAAAACTAATTATAATTGTAATTTGTTCCAATATTCTTCTAGTGAAATGAATTTGGATGGGTTTGATGCTTATGATGTTTCAATTGGCCAACCTGTGCTAGTTATGAGTATGATCTTATTTTTCCTTGGAGATTCCCCAATGCATGCAGAGATTACAAACACCCCCGTTCCAGGCGCCTCACTCAATCCATGTTGAACATGTACCCTTCATGCTCCCAAAAAATCCAACAAAAAAACTCTCTTTTATTTAAGTCAATTCTTGAGTCTGGACCAAAATGGATATTATTCACCAAACCAACCACAATCATGGACCAAGACCATCGAAAACACATATGATCTATACAACATTTTCAACACCAAGAACATCACTGCGTTCAAGTCTCAGAGGCTTACTTATGGTATAACTGATTCAATGAACAATCAAGTCATTGAAGGAAAACATCAGAAATCACCAGCTTGGGTCAAGGACATGATCACAGAATGGGAGGAGAAGGATCCAACTGAATTGTTCAATCCTTTTTTATGTCTCCTGGGTATTCTTCTCACTTAATAACTCCTTTGCATGTTTTATTTTGCTTCACTACACTAACTTTATCATTTTTCTATTTTTTTGGATTGAAGCTTTTGATGGTTGCAAGGATACACCAGTAGAAATCCTCCATGTTTTCTTACTTGGAGTGGTTAAGTATCTGGTCCGGGATTTTATTACAAAAATGAAAAAGCCTAAAAACAAGAATAAGCTGGTTGAATTAACTGGGCGCTTCCAATATTTCAACACAGACTCTTTGAACATTCCACTTCTCAAACCATTCTACCTCATCAATCATTCCCAATCACTTGTGGGAAAAGACTTCAAAATATTCCTTCAAGCCATTCCCTTTATCTTCTTCCCTTTCATGACTGAAGGAGAGAAATCTCTCTGGCTTTCTCTTTCTCTGCTCTCTTCCTATGTCTTTCAAACTCACATCAGCAACATGAAAACCTATAAAGAAGAACTCAAGCAATGGATTGATATTTTCATGTCTCATTTGATCAAATTCACTGCCCAATGGATCAACAAGCCCAAGTTTCACATGTTATATCATCTCCCTGAATCCATTCAACGGTTTGGTCCAGCAAGTCTTTTTTCTACTGAAAATTTTGAATCATTCAATGGTGTCCTCCGTAATTCCTCTACTCACTCAAACAAGCAAGCACCTGGGCGTGATATAGCTATCAATTTCTTAAATTCTTTGGCTTTACGCTTTATCTTATCTGGTGGTGTTACATATGACAAATCTAAACAAACCACCTCAAGATGTTCACCTGAAATTCTTTCTTTCTTTAAGAATAACCCTATCATTCAGAAATCTTTTGGATTCAACTCAGAACTATCCAATCCAGCCACGCACTATCCATATCAAAAAAGGTCAGCTTTGAAAAGGGAAGATGAAGTTGTCATTCCAATCTCTTTGGCCGCCCAATTCCATCTTGGAAGTATCACCCAAATCTCCCAATTTCAATTAAATCCACATGATTTGATCTGCAAATCCACTTTTGTTCAGGTAAACATTTTTTTTCATGATTTTTTTTAACATCATCAATCACACTCATAATCTATTTTGTTCTGTTTATATTCAATCCAATGGATCAGATGACTACATTGGGTGTGTTTGTTCTATTTGGATTTGTTGAAAACTCATTGGTATTCAATCTGTAAACCCTTTTTTTAATTCACTAGCGGCCCGCGCGAGGGGGGCTTGATCATCCTCACTCGGTATTACTCTGCGGTTTCTTCCAGTCTCTCATCCTTCCCAGTCTTCCATCCTTCTCTCCCTTCACCAATCTTCCATCCTATCTTCCATCCATCTTTCCTTCCATCCTCACCATCTTCCTAAATTCTCTCTCTCATCTTCCTAAATTCTCTCTTCTCACTTCCACCTTTATATCCCCTTCTTAAAATCCTTAAATCGACTCTCTCTCTCTCCATCTTGCCTTATTTCCCCTTCCTAAATCTACTCTCTCTCTCAAGATCAATCTCGACAAATACAAATCAGGCGTAAAATCTTTGATTATCTTTACTCCAACGCTCTGACGCATTCAGCTCCTCTCATCAAAATCAAACATCTTCATCGTTGTCTTTAGTATAATTAACCTCTTCCTTTTTCTATTGTGCTTGACGACGTTGTTCACTTAATTTATTTATTCTCTATTTCTCTTAGTTATCATATAAAAAGAACTTCTTCTTATCTAGTCAATCATAACAGTCTTTTTACTAACTCTTTACAGTCCAAGTGGTACGACATCTCTCTTTTTCCATTATTTTTCTTTTCTTATCATTTCTAATTCCTTGTGTGTTCTAGTCTGGTTTTGGTGTACAGTAATACAGTCATTTTTATAATAGGATTGCTGAAGGATTACTTTTTGTCCATGTGAACCAGATGGAGTGCTCCATCATTCATCCATTCTACGGGATGAGGTGTTTTTTTGAAACTAATCAAACCATTTTGGTTCAATCCTTGGTGAGTTTTCATAGTAATAATTAGTTGATTGCATACTCATTCATCACATTATTCAGGATATTGTGAACACCCTGAATTTGCAGCATGACTGCCAATTGGCCAGATGTCGAGTCACAAAGACCAGAAGCACCCGGATCAAGCGGCTTGATACAACCATCAAGACTCCAGAAGTTCACCATTGGGATGGTGGAACTTTCATCCTCAACTCAGCTTCTCTCCACACCCCGGAGGATCATCGTCAATTAGCAGACCTGCCCATTTACGCGATCTTGCCAGATCAATGGGCCAAGATCACGGAGACTGGCTTAAGTCGCTGGGGTGTAGCCAAAGCCCTGGCAGCTGCCGACCTGTCTCCTCCGGAATCACCGTCACAGACCCCCGGAGGAAGCCGGGTCCCAACGCCGCATCAACCATCAACACCCATAGCTGGGAGTTCAATGTATTATTTCTAATTATCATTCAACCGCTTTGTGTTATCTTGACTGTTTGGAGAACATAATAAAGCAATTGTCAGCCACCAAGATATTACATAAATTATGTAACACTTGAAACTGCAAGCTGAATAATTAATAATATTTAATTATATTATTATTTATTGATTTTATTTATTTTACCAGATTTTCTTATTATAACAGAAATTATACTTAGCTGTTTCAACAATTGGTATATAGTTTAACAGGTAAGAACAAGCCTAGAAATATCTGTTAATATATAAGGCTCTGTTTTCAAGCCACAGTCATGACCACATGTGAAATATAATAATAAATTACTTAAAACTATACATCTATTTTTATCAAAAAACCAAGGAAATTTAATTAAAAAAATCCTTGGCAAATCAATTTTCAAACACGCAATAAATGGATAAAGAACCACTTATTGGTATAGTTTTTTCCTTGAAAATCCTGGAAAATCCCAGAATAACCCATAGTAATATATACTATAAGATTACATATGTATTTAATTACATAACTTATGTAGTATGTATTAAATACATAAGTACATGTGATTTTAAATTAATGATCACTCAGGGCAAGCGCTTTTTCAAGCCTTGGTCCCTAGAAAATTTATTCACAAGTAATCCTTAGTGAAATAATTATTTAATGCTGAAATAATTATTTTCCCACTAAGCAATTTATTGTGAAATAATTATGGGGTCATTCCACATAGGAATGACACCATTTTTCACATCAGATCACGAACAGGGTGCTCAGTTCCCCCTGGTGATCTTGCCCTGATCACTGCTTCCAAGAAGCTTGTGAAATAATAATTATTTTATTATTTAAGAAGGAGTTTTCTTCACTAAAATGGAGATTACTCCCCATCAATTTTAACACACACTAGATAGCTTATTATAAGCTACAAAGGCGCTCACCTTCTCCTGTAAGTAAGGAGGACTGGCGTTTATTTATATACTATCTTAATTAGTTAAAATTCCTCAACCAAATCCCCCCTAATCAATTGAATACATTTTAATTGATTGGAAGAACCATGTATAAATCTGGTTAGCCCTTCTGAGGATTTATTCCCACAACAGGAGTTTTGGCAGCAGGGTGATAACCCGTTATATTGCTGTACTTAGTGTTTTTACAACACTTGATTATTTATTATTATTGTTATTTGATTTATTACACTATTTAAGTGTAAGGTATTTTTTTAGTCCTTACTGTACACGTCCACAATAAGTGGAGTAGAGTACAGAAAGCTGACAGAAATGTGATGTTCCCTCAACGCTTTGCATAGATGTTGAGGGAACAATGGTCCTATTCTGAGCCATTCCACCAACGTTCTAATCAACTGACGTTGGGGGAACTGGTTAGTTGGCAGAACAGTCCAATGCACGACCACCGTCTCCTCAACGCCTCAGAAAAGCGTTGAGAAAACTCGACCGTCCTTGTAACGGGAGGCCCAAAAACTGGCACAACGTTGGTAGACCTGCTACGTTGCACGCGGGTTCTGACGACGTATGTGAGCCTTCAATGCCTCATCAATGTTGTACGGGTTTACAAGACATTGTCATTCCTCATACGTCACAAAAACGTGAGGTTTTTGCTCGAACGTCGAGGTAACCTTTGAGTTTTCCTCAATCGCTCCTGTGGTGTACTCTCCGATCAAGTGAAGGTCCTCAACCTTGCAAAAACAGTGGGCCAATTTTAATCCATCAATCTACAGCCATTCATGTTAGGAAGCCCTAAAAATGAGTAAAAGTCACATCTTGCAAGGTTTTCTTCTCAACAAGTGCGTTCAGGAAATAATTTATCGGGAGAAAGCTCTCTTGGTGATCAAAAAAAAAAATTGTTGGGAAGCCTTTCTCCTCACAAGGGGTCTATGAGATCACTTGTAACAATAGAGCTATTCCAACAAGTGGTTTATAATATTACTTGATGGGAGGGCTTACCCCAAATAGTCAATCTTAAAAAAATCATTCAAGGGGAGAATCCCATCCTGATCAAGAAATTATTTCATGAACCACATATCAGGCGGGTTTTATACATACTGGCAGGTGGTCCTCAAAGAAAGTTGTTGAGAGGAGGTGCCCCCAACAGGTAGTTTTCATTAATTCACAGGGCTTCCTCCTAATGAGTAGTATGTACGTGTAAGCCAATATTAAGGAGAAAAGACCGTCTGATGAGTGGTTTAACATTATAAGATTATTACTTGTCAGAATTTGCTCCCCCCAATGAGTGTTTTCATAACACCACTTGTGTGGGAGTAAGCCCTCCTGGGGACTATAAACCACCCATTGGGAGCTCTGTTTCCAAACAGGTGTTTTTCCAAAAAAAAAAGTCCTCAGGAGGAAGGTCTCCCAATGAGTGGTTTATAAAACTACTCATCAGGATGAAGCCCCTTTCAATCATTAATTCTTTCTGGAGTATCAGTGAAGCCAAGGTGCTGTTTGCTATTAAGGCTGTCTTAATAGAAATATAATTGATCTGTTATTCAAAGTGCTTTCAAGTGCACATCATAATTAATGCATTATAAAGTCATACATATACCATGTACAATAGATCTTAATAGTGTAAACAATAGAAGTGCGTACGTGTTTGTATAACTTTCAAGTACATATTCACCCAAGTTTACGCGTCGCGTCGATCTACTCACACACGCGTCAACTCTCCAATCCACCCCCCCCCCTCACAAACAGAAAGTCTCTTACTCTCCCCTCCCATTGGAGCACCCCCTTCCGCCCCCCCGACCCCACCAACCACAATAACATATTTTTGATGGACGAAATTGTCATGGGAGACGCGCCCGGCGAGGTCATACCTTCGCGTCCCACGACCGAACCCCCGTTGTCTGGCCTCCACACCCTGTTGGAGATGATATTGAAGAATCCATCCAATTGAGACAAATCCGGTTTTGTCAAAATTGATGTGGCCCTTGTCGATGTCATTTTACAACTCTCTGCGGAGACCAAAAAACTGGTCAGACGTTTGGAGAGCACAGTCAATTGTGTGGCCAATCTTGAGCGTGCTGTGGCGGCTGGAAAATCAAACCAGCCCTCGAAGTCGAAGTCTTTTGCGGCGGTTGCATCAAAAGCTGTTGCTAAACAGGCGCCTTCCGCCAATCCCCCATCGAACGCGGCCCTCGCTTCCTTAAAACAAAGCGGGTGGTGATTCACTCAGACCCGTCAAATTCAACTTTGAAGGACATCCCACGTTGTCACTTGGTTCAAAAGGCCAACGAGGCCTTACTCAAAATGAATGCCAAGGTCAACGGCAAGGTTGTGGCTATCCGAGGCGCGAGCGTTCTCCCTTCCGGCGACGTCTTGTTCTATATCAAGAATCGCAGCCAGCAAAAATGGCTTTCAGAAAACAAACATTTGTGGTCAAAGGAAGTTCATCCTGACCTCAAAGCCACCCCTAGCACCTACTCGGTAATGGCCCACGGGATCCCTAGGTCGTTCAACATCTCAAAGGCAGCCAATTTGGCTACCTTAGCCTCTGAAAATAACTTCCAAGCCACGGAGCTCACTCGCTTTTGCTGGATGGGATTGAATGAACCCTTGCCGAACCAAGCCGGATCAATTGTTCTATCTTTCACCAACAAGGACCTGGCAATCCGCGTCGAAAAATCAGGAATCTTTTTGAATTACGACTTCCACAGGACCGCAAAGTTCAAACCTCGACCCCCGCAATGCTTTGAATGCCTGCGGATGGGCCCCTTTGGCCATTGGTGTTGTGAAGCTGCCCGTTGCGCCAAATGTGCTGGCTCCCACTCAACGAACAAATGCCCTGAAGGCCTGGGCGGTGTTAAAACTTGCATCCTGTGCAAGGAAGGTCTCAAGAATAAAGTTGCCGGCGTCGGCGATGTTAATCATACCCTGTTTGACCAGCTTTTCCCATACAAGAGGGCATGGCTTGAGAAGAAACCCATGAAATCCTCATGATAAATACAACCATAGCAACCCCCGATCAATCCCCTCCCACACACAACTCGATTTAAAACCCCCCTTATCAGGACCTTAGAAGTGATGTCATCGCATCCAAATCTCATACTATGCTCCATCGCAAGTCACTCACCGTTCTGCAATTAAATTGCCATGTTGCAAAATCGGTCACTCTCAGTATTCTCAATTTGGCCTTTCTTTTTGACTTCCTTGTGCTTCAAGAGCCTTGGATTAACCCTTTTGATCTCTGCCCCCCACGACATTCTCCCTGGCAATCGTATGTTGCTTACGAGCACTGCCCATCGACCTGGCGTCAACAACACAAGACGGTAATTTACGTCAAAGCGTTGATCCCCTCGCAATCAATCAAGCTTCTTGAAGGTGGTTCTCAAAACCTGGTGGCTCTGGAGATATCCACCAATCCAGGGAAATCTTTCCTTTTAATTAATCTATATAACCCTCCCCCCTATTTCCCTTCCATCACCTTGTTACAAGAATGGCTGACATGCTCCTATTCACGCCAGATGCCGGCTATCCTCTGTATGGATTCCAATTTACATCACCGCCACTGGAACCCCCCAGGCTGCCGAAAGCAGGACAAGGAGGCGGATATCTTGCTAAGTTTTCTGTCTCGCTTTTGCTTCCGCGTTGCTTCCCCAAAGCACATTCCCACATTCTACTCTTCCAAAGGAAAAGGATCAACCATTGATCTAGTATGGTCTAATTTTCTAGGTTCCTGCCTGATTGAAGGTGTCAACATCTCCAATGAGAACTTTGGCTTGGATCATCAGGCGCTCCATGTGCGTTTGACTGTTGAAACCCCCCCCCCCCCCCCGACTTATCGATGGAGCCTCCCCCCCTGGCAAAAGCTGGACAGGAATAGCCTTTCCCCTTACTTAGCTGAGCTCCCTCCACGAGCCTTCCTCTCCTTGGCTGACCCGGATGATCAGGCTCACCTATTGACCGAGTCTTCCAAAGCGGTGCAGGAAGCTCTAGGCCGTCGGGTTTGTGTCAACAACGACAGAGCCAAGCCATGGTGGTGCAAGGACACCCTCGACCCGGTCTTGCGAACACGGAATAAGGCCCGGCAGTGGATGCTTCTAGATAAGTCTCCAGAAGCGATTGACTGCTCCAAACAGTGGAATGAGTACTTTCTAACACTGGTTCATTCCTTGAAACAGCGCAACTGGCGTAAACTTCTGGAGAACCCCGAGGAAGGTGACCTCTATAGGGTCCTTTGATTCACTAACCGGTCGGCAGGCGGGGACGTCTTGCCGCTTCGAAATGGGGCAGGTGTCTTGATTCATGACAAGGAGGAGCAAGCTCGACTTCTTTTTGAGGGTACCTCAGTGACTAATGTCCCAATTGATCTTGAAGATGTCCATTTGGACCTCAGCGTTAGGTTCTCTAGCTACCCAACAATCTCCGCTGATGAAGTTCTGCAAGCAATGCAGAGAATCCGACCAAAGAAGGCTCCAGGAATTGATGGAATTGCAAATGAGCTCCTTAAGTGTTTTTCCTCCCATCTGGCTAAACCTCTATTGTTATTATATAACAACATCTTGCTTCAAAGCAAATTCCCAAAAGCTTGGAAAATTGCAGTCACGGCTATCATTAGGAAGCAAGGGAAACTGGATTACACCAACCCCTCGGCCTATCATCCCATAGCCTTGCTCAGCTCTACGGGAAAACTCTTTGAACTTATCATAGCACAACGTCTTACGGCATGGGTGGAAACCTCGGGTGTACTAGCCTCAGGACACTTTGGTGGACAAAAGGGTTCTGGTACGGAGGATGCTTTATTTGCCTTTGAACACTGGGTGAAAGCCAAGTGGAAAGAAGGCAAATATGTTGCGGGTTTATTCCTTGACGTTAAATTGGCGTATCCGTCGGTTCATCCGGCAAGACTGGTCCAGTACACCACGGCCACACCTCGATGACAGGTCAATCGTCTTCAAGACAATTTGCATGAAAAAAGGCGCCTCCAGGACAAATTCCTGTAGAATGTCTTCCTGAAGGCGCCTGTGATGGGAGACTTGAAATCCAAGGGTCATCAAGTCGCCTCAAAGACCCTTTAAGGTTTTCGAGGCGACTTGGATCCGTCTTGAAGGCAAATACACGCAAAAATGCGCCTTCAGGACGGATCGTTGGTTGACTTCCGGTCATCAGGTCGCCTTGAAGACCGTTTGAGGTTTTTGAGGCGACTTGTGATCCGTCATGAAGGCGAGCTCAAGTCGCCTCGAACCCCTCACGCAAGCGGAACCCCTCCCGCAAGCGGAACCCCTCACACAAGCGTCACCGCTCCATCTCATGGATTCTGATCCATGAGATGGATGAGAACCATTGATCTCATGTGGGCTGATCCCATGAGATCAGAGGAAGATATACTGCTGGCTGAGACAGCAGCAGATCAATTGGTGGCCATCTCATGGATTCTGATCCATGAGATGGATTAGATCTGTTGATCTCATGCGGGCTGATCCCATGAGATCAAAGGAAGATCCGCTGCTGGCTGAGACAGCAGCAGATCAATTGGTGGCACTCACCAATCAGATACATGAGTATAAGACTGGGCAAGATCAAGCCTGCTAGGTCTGGTAACCACTGCCACTGCGTCTCTAAAAATGGCCATTGATTTCTGCACCAGCTCTCCTATTTTATCTGATGAGGATGGCAATGTCATGACTTCTGTAGGTCTCAAGTAATACCTGTTATGGTGGCATGGCTGATTCTTGGTGCCTGCTTTTACCAGGGACATACTGTTTTAGTTATAGTTTCCTTTAAGCTTTATGTTCCAAGCACAACAGACCCAACACGATGGACCCGTGTTGTCAGACAAGGTGCACTGACGGTTCCTGCAGTGGTGGACGATACAACTTTGGATGAATTCATGTCGGCGGTGGCTGTGCAATGCGACTATGTGGTGCCTGGGACTGGCTCGTTACTTCTTGGATCACTTGATGGACCGGTCTATGAGCAGGACGTGTTCTGGAATGCAATCATACCTGGCTGTGAGGATTACGACATTGACGACAAACGGCTAATTTGCTTTGATGAATGCTTTCAACGATGGTTGAGTACAGCAATCATTGTCCGCAGAAAATGGGTGTTTTTGAACATTACAATGTCAAACCCCTCAAGGGTAGCCCAGCAATAGATGTTAAAATTTAAATGATATTATTTATTTACATGCAAAACATTACAACCTCAGTTTTCTTGAAATGTCCATCTCCTATAAGTGGCCAGACATTTTGTTGTTTACACACTAACTCTATTTGCTAGCCATAAGATTCTTGTTACAAAACAAATCACCTGTGTTACAAAACAAATCACCTGTGTGACTGTGAGCTTGATGCACGATTGTAGCCATAATTTGGGAAATATGGCAAGCTTGATGCAGCTTGGGGGCTGTTGCTAGGGATGTAAGATGATCTGGAAGGAACATTAGGGCAGAAGTTTGGGGCCTGGGATGGGTGTGATGGTCTAGGATCTTGGTGAGACAGGGATCTTGAGGCAACATTGGGGCTGTTGCTTGGGATGTAATCTGGCCTGAAGCTTGGGGTGTGGGATGGATGTGATGGGCTATGACCTTGGTGATACAGGGATCTTGATGCAACATGGGGGCTGTTGCTTGGGATGTAAGATGATGTGGAAGGAACACATGGGCTGAAGCTTGGGGCCTGGAATGGATGTGATGGGCTATGACCTTGGTGATACAGGGATCTTGATGCACCATGGGGGCTGTTGCTTGGGATGTAAGATGATGTGGAAGGAACACATGGGCTGAAGCTTGGGGCCTGGAATGGATGTGATGGGCTATGACCTTGGTGATAAAGGGATCTTGATGCACCATGGGGGCTGTTGCTTGGGATGTAAGATGATGTGGAAGGAACACGCGGGCTGAAGCTTGGGGCGTGGGATGGATGTGATGGGCTATGCCCTTGATGATACAAGGATCTTGATGCAACCTGGGGGCTGTTGCTTGGGATGTAAGATGATGTGGAAGGAACACATGGGCTGAAGCTTGGGGCCTGGAATGGATGTGATGGGCTATGACCTTGGTGATAAAGGGATCTTGATGCACCATGGGGGCTGTTGCTTGGGATGTAAGATGATGTGGAAGGAACACGCAGGCTGAAGCTTGGGGCGTGGGATGGATGTGATGGGCTATGCCCTTGGTGATACAGGGATCTTGATGCAACCTGGGGGCTGTTGCTTGGGATGTAAGATGATCTGGAAGGAACACGTGGGCTGAAGCTTGGGGCTTGATATGCTGTTTCTGGCATGTTTTTCCTTTTCTTCTTGGTGATATTATTGTTCCAGATATTTTGACCAACACAAGAAGCTTCAGTCATGTCCTGATCTTGAATGCAATCAATTTCTAATTGAGAAATTGTACAGTGCAGACCAGGTTTATGATGTGAAAATGCATTCAAGAGATAGCTGTTATGAGTTGTGTGATTTATTTCACATGAAACTGTGTTTCCCTCTTGTCGTTTTCTTCTTGATCTATTTGATATCCCGGGCTGACATCCACCATCATAGCAGTTGTGTTGGACATTGACAGAGCAGACAATTTTCTGATGTTTTTCAGGAAAAGAGACACTGAGTTTTAGCTGGAAAGTATTTTCTATGATAAATCATTTACTCACATTTGCAGGAATGTAAGTAAAGTTTGGCTGTTTTTCCACAATCCGCATGAAACAATCTTTTTGTAACCCATTTAGTTTGCATTGTGCTATTTTCAAAATGTATACTTTGGGGTAGATGACTTCCCAAATGGAAAGTAAAGATGATATTCTTGCATGGGGGTTTGGGTCATCTATCTGGTATATTGGTAATTTTTGTCAGTGTCTTGTTTAATTGTGACATGTAAAATGTACCAATCAAATGGGTACTACTCACAATGACAAACATATCCTTCTGGATAGCTTCTTTATCATTGATGTTTAATATCCATACCTGGTGTATTTGGGAAGCTGGATAATATTGTTTCAATTGTTCAGGTACATTTTCAGTTTCATTTTCAGGTATTATGGATGATTTGACTGAGGGGTATTGTCCATTGGTATCCCCTTTTGGTGGGTTGAATCCCATGGCTTTTTGGATTGCTGGGTTTCCTGAAAAAATCCCTCTCACTTGTTTTGAAGCTTGGAAAAACTGTTGTTGATTGGTGTCAAACATGTAACCACCTGAAACAACGGTGGGCCCGCTACGCTAACAATAGCTGTAGTGTAGCGTAATGTTAGCTTTTGTCGCTACGCTAACACAAAGTTACTGTTAGCGGTTTTTTTTTTCAGCTAACACTACAAAAATTTTGACAAAAAAAAGAATAGCGGTAGCGTAGCGTTAGCGACTTCAAAAAAAAAAAAGTTAACGCTACAGGAATTACCTGTTAGCTGATTTGTAGCGGTGTTAGCTGGAACAAACGCTACACTAACTGTTAGCGTAGCGCTCTTGTCAGCTACGCTAACTGTCAGCGTAGCGCTCTTTTCAGCTACGCTACATGTTAGCGTAGCGCTCCTTTCAGCTACACTAACTGTTAGTGTAGCGCTCTTTTCAGCTACACTAACTGTTAGCATAGCACTCTTCTCAGCTATGCTAACTGTTAGCGGAGTACCCTTGTGTGGTGAGCTAACTGTGAGTTTTTTTTTTTTTTTTAAGTGCAGATTTGATCAGACATTGCGCACTAGTGAGTTTAGCGCTACACTAACTGCTGTTTGTTTATAACAATAAAAGCAAAAGGAAAAAAAAAAAAAAAAAAAAAAAAAAAAAAAAAAAAAAAAAAAAAAAAAAAAAAAAAAAAAAACAGGAAAAAAAAGCAAAAAAAAAAAAACAGGAAAAAAAAAAAAAAAAAAATCCTAATTGAGCAAAGTGGACCAGCTTTGACCTAAGACAGGTGAATTTATCACTCCTGCTATACTATAAGAGTAGTGATAAGGTTAACACCAATCAAGAAAATTTAAAGGGGGGTCAGTCAGGTGCCCCTGAGAGTTTTCTGAGTTTGTACAAGGCTTAAACCAACATCGCTACCATTTCTTCAAACCCATGTTATTTAATCAGTTGCCAACTCAAAGGGGGGTCAGTCAGGTGCCCCAGCGAGTTCGGAGAGCTCCTATAAATTTCAATCAATTCACAATCCTTACCTAATCGGTTTCACCCTCATCATAAATGAGGATTTGTGATGCGGGTGACACCAATTAGGTATTTTGCAGTTACTTTTAATATAGCAGGAGTGATATAATCCCCTGTCTGAGGTCAAAGCTGGTCACTCTGCTCAATTAGGATCCTGTACTTGTCCAAGTAAAACAATGAAAAATATGTACTTGCACAAGTGAATAAATCAAAATGCTGTTGTAACTGCTTTACTCAAGCAAGCACAGCAATCAAAAAAGCTTATTTTAATTTCTATGATCAATTTTTTTTTTTTTTTTTTTTTTTTTCCCTTCTTCAAAACCAAATTGTTCTTCATTCAGGTATCCATGGTTTTCAAAAATGGTGGATTTTAAAAACCAGTTGATTAGACAATGGTGGATTACGTTGTAAATTCAAAGACAAGAAAGAAGTTGGATGTCTCTTCTAAGATCTGTAATGCAGCAGGATTTTACCTGTTGAAGCCATAACAACAGCTTTTTATTCAGCAGCCATGTTAATTGGTGAAACCAACAGTTAGCGGGCAAAAAAAATCCGCTATTTGAGCATAGTGTAATGGGAAAAGCTTCAGCTAACAGCTAACATTTAGCGGGAAAAATATCAGCTAACAGCTAACATTTAGCGTAGCGTAGCGATGATGCCGCTACGCTACTGAGAACTTCAAAATCTGTTAGCGCCAGAAAAATTACGCTACTTGATAGCGTAGCGGTGAATTTTCTCAGCTAACGCTACAAAAAAATGGCTTGAAAAATTTGTCGCTACGCTAACTGTTAGTGTAGCGGAGTGTAATTTCAGCTAACGCTACAGATTTTCTGGGAAAAATAAACCCCGCTACGCTAACAGTTAGCGGTCAAATAGCGTAGCGGCCCACCGTTGCCTGAAAGTATCAGGCGCATAATTTGGTAGTTACTGAAGCTGATTGCAATGTCATGTCCTGGACTCTGTTGATTGGTGTGAACCGCAGTGTGTCTGAGGCGACCATTGAAGCTCTCAAATTTCTCAGTTGCAAATAAAGTTGGTGGCCCAAAACGCCTGATTGATTCAGGGAGATGTAATAAAATATGTATTTTTGGCTTGTTGGCCCATTGTGCTGACATTCTGAGAATGTGATACATGAATACCTGAATATTTGTATTAAGTTCAGAAATATATTCATCCATGCTTTCTATATGGGTTTGGAAAATTAGACTTCCAATCACCAGGGGAGAATTTCCAGCACCTGCCTGTTGGATGCCATCACAGATGTCATTGCAAGGGTTTTGTTCGAAGGGTTTCCAATGTTGGTAGCAACTCATGCATGTGTCTGCTTGGCAATATAAGCTGAAGTCTGCCCAAAGTATGATGTGTATATTTTCAATGTTTTCTTTGGGACTCTTTCAGAACTAAATCCCATGTCTTACTGAACTGTTTCACAACTCATCTGGAACTAAAGCGTAATTGAAATTTGAGAATGATCCAAAAACAGAAAAGGGCAGGGGGAGTCAAAAGTTGAAAACAAAATGTAAATAGATGAGGGGAGGCTTTTAAGGCTGGGCTTGATGAGATTGACACTCAACGGAAACACCTCAGACAAAAGAAATAACAATCCGCATCTGATGGTAATATCCAAGGAGAAGTGCATAGATCATGTTATGATGGGGAGATCCCTTGCACATGATGTCTGCATCCAGAAGCTACATATTTGACTTTATGCTTCCCATCTTCCTCAGCCCCTCTGTTCTTCTTTGTCTTCCTGTAAACCTGTTTGATCAGGCTCCACAACAAATGCACCATGTTAGAAATAAAGATGCAAGGTCCCATCATGGCAGCCTTGAGCCTTTTTTTGGGCTTGAGTTGAGTGCAAGAAGCACAGCCATCCCTTCATTATTCCCCTCCCAAGACGGACTCCGCTGGGTCTGGCAATGGCAAACAGGGGCTAGAGTTTGGTCCAATGCCAGGCATGAAGATGGCTGACTTGGAAAACTCAAACTCCTCCCTCAGAAAGAAGATTGCTTTTGTTATCAAGGTCAATTTCCCCCCATCCAAGTACATCTCCATCTTCAACACTACAGATGACATCTGCATCCAGTTGGATATCAAGGAAAACTCCATCTTAATGCCAGGAAGTGTTCAAAGTAACACCCAGGATGGATTCAGGTAACCCTATGCTCTCTCTCTTTCCCATATTAAAATGAACCCTGCGTCCCATTTCCCTCAGATGCACCTACATTAATCCTACCATTGAATATACCAAGACCACCCTCACTGGGATCACAACCTGGTGTAAGGTGGTCATTCCATCTCTCCACTGCTGTTCCCCAAGTTCCTTGCCCAAAGTACTTACCCCCATACCGCCTCCACAAATATAACATCCACTCAGATTCCTGAATGTGTGATGTTTCATTTAAATATGGCTGACATACTTAGGTTTGCTGGGAGCCAACAGGGATGATGCAATACGTATCCTCCTTCTGGTCACACAAATGTACGCGCTTACATTAGTGTGACCAGAGAATAGGGTTGTTGGCGCCACCCCAGGTGCGCCACAGTGTGCCCACCCCATTTTACAGGCAGCAGATGGTGAAAATTGGCCTAGCATGTGTGTGCCACCCTCCCCCTATTTTGAAAATTTTGACACGCCTGTGGGCGCACACATGGGGTGGGCACACTTTGGCACGCACCTGGGGTTCACGCCAGCAACCCCTGTTGAATACCAGCATACAACTCAATAGTTTGCTGCACATTCACCATACACACCCTCCACTGGACAGGCAGCAGGCATTAACCCAGTGGCTGGAATGGCAGCGGCTATCCAGGCCCAATGAGCCTCAGACACAAACCCACCTCCCATCAAGCACAAACTGAAACCACCCCCTCATTCCTCTCATAATACATATGTACCGGAACTCTACATCTTTTGTTTGCAGGCTGAAGTAAACCTAGGCTTCTTCACTGGCAACTGGATTCAGCTTGTCAAACGGAATGATAGCAAACAAGATTGGCGGACTGTAAGGCTCAATGGTTTTGAAGTTATTTTCCCTGGTGATTTGAAACTTCTCATCTCAAGAGTTCAGCATGTTGAGTAAAAAGAACAGTGTTTTCTTAATTTCTTCAACCAAGTTTTTACTTCTCCGCACTGCTGATTTCTTGAACCCATGATACATCTCAGGTAACTATGTCCAATTATGAAACCATCACCACCAAGAATATGACTTGCATATCATTCAACCATAAAGAAAAATAAAACCTTAACAATAACTGTGGTTTCACACATCTTCAACACAAAATATGTTGTACTGTCAACTATAAAGATCAAGCAAAATTCAGAAAGATATTTTACATCAAATTGACTGGTATTTCTCTTTTTTTTAAACAAAACACGCAGGGCAGAGGGATATATTAATAAAAGGAGTCAGCTAAAGGCGCAACTTGCTAGCACAGGCGCCAATGGCGCATCCTTTTTCAAGGGCGGTGCCATCAAACCTACCAGAGAACCATTTTGGAAGTCTTGTGGAACCTTGGTCGAACCTGTACTCATCCTCATGTTCCACAAGACTTCCAACTGGCTTTTAAAAATTTCATCACATTCTAATAATGCATTACTGCCTATCATCCTTCCTGTTGGTAGGGGAAGTCACTGAAAAAATTTCTTCCTAATGTGTGCATACAAAAGAATTAGGTCAATATAAATGCACACCATTTTTTGACCACATGGACACCAAAATAAAATTAATGGGAGGATTATGCCAGTGTTTAATGGCCTGCATTTTATAGCACACTAGAACACAAGAGCACCAAACAAGCCATACTGATACACCATAAACCTTGGCTTAGGGCAAGAATTGCCCCAAATTTGCTGATATTAGTGGAGTGCAACACAGGTTCACAGTATCAAAAATGGTGTCAAGTTTAACCCAACCCAGAAATTTTGTTCCCTTCCAGCTACAAAGTCCACTGGTGTCAAGTAATCAATGCAGCAGTGACAAAAGATCACATGGAGGCAACCCAAGCAGAAGAACACCCCTTAAGGATCCAAGTGCAATAATACCAAGAACAGGCAGCTGTTAATCTGCCATTAAGTGCAGCCACGTGACCCAAAGAAAAAACAAACAAGTTGAAGTTACAAAAAACAGTCTAATTTGAATCATTTCTCTATCTTGTTACTCTTTATTATATATATAGGGGATTGATTGTCAGACCATAAAGTCTTAAAACCAGCTCCAACAATACCAACAGGAACCAAAACGTTCCACAAGGCAACTCCAGGGAATGGAGTTTCGGGGAAAGAAAAGTGAGGCAGCAAGGGGTTGAGTATCTTATACAACAAGAAAGGATAAATACAGGCAGGTCATCCCAAGCTGATCACGCCCATCTTCTGCTGAGAAATCACCATTTCAATTTTTGGGGTGAACAGGACTGTGTACACCAGTGATGGACTTGGTTGCCCAGTTACTTCTGCCACTTTCTGTATCTCCCTGACAGACTCTTTGGTAAAATTTGTACAGTATTCTTCCCTTTCATCACTTTTCTTGCCGCTCTTGGCCTCTGTCAATTTTACATCCATGTTTCAAGTGGCTTGGTGGGATGCAAGAAGATGATCATTGATTCTCTTTAGTCCTAGATGAGGAGGTGGTTGATAAAGTTTAAACAAGTTCAAATGATTCCCGCCAAAAGTGTCTACCAAATCTATCTGAACATGTGATACAATAATCTTTATATCACACTGTGAATACCCAAAGGGTTGAAAAATAAATTACAATATGTGCCTTTAGAAATCATGTGACACTTACAAGGGTGTGCCTTACAAGTGCTTCTTCAATCGTTACACAAAACAACCGCCTTCCTAGTAAAGCAAACCAGTCCGGATGGTTGGGAGACTCAAAAAAAATGGGAATCAAAAGCAGTAAGACAAGGAGGACACATGACATACCAATAGGACCAAGAAATTAAGTTTGATAGCCAAGATAAAGAAACCAGTAACAGAAGATCTGATAGCATTGATGATCTCAAAGAGGAACCAAATTCAATTAAGATTTCTCATGCCATATTCATCTTGACCTCTTTTGGTCTCCAAAAGTAATAAGTTTTGGTGTGCACTGCTGTGCACTCCAGTAAACATCAAAAGCAGTAAATTTTGTTTGTGAAGCTGTGCACTCCAGTGGAACAATTGGTGTGTCTGTGAATGCACACCGTACTTATTGGTGTTCTAAAACCCTTCATATTTTCTCACTAATACTCCCAAAGATATGGTGTGCATTCTGTTCCAATCCCTTATTCATGGCATAAATTCCTATGGAATCCTGTTAGCCTAGTGTATGTCATTTGTACTCAATGTTGTTGGTTTGCACATAGTCAAAAAATTGCATGCATTTAGATTGACCTAAGATAATGGAATTGACTGTGAGATCAATCCATCCCAACATTATTGCGTGAGAGACCAATAAATTCTCAAGATGGAATCACCACATCCATGTGGAAAATCTGAAATGTGATTAAAAGAATTGCATCATATACATAAGTTAAGCACCAGCTTAACTGTTTATTTTCATTCAATAGAAGAACTGCAGATAACTTCCTGCATTGTTCCAAAAATTTAGTGAATTAAAAAAAACATTAAAAAATTTGCCTATTCTCATTTAATAAATTATTGATCATTCTTGAAATTTAATTCCTCTGGAGTTCCAGATGAGTTGTGATCAAATTCAGTTTGAGATGTGGGTGGGTTCAGACTACATCATGTTTGGATTGTTGTTGATATCAATATGTTTACATCATTGGTTGTGACATATATCAACATGTTTTCAGGTTTAGTTTCATGTTGACCCTCCAAATGGATCCCAACAAGTTCTAGGACAAACATGATTTATGGCACCTGACAGCAGGTGCTGGAAATTTTCCCCTGGTGAATTGTGCATAGAGGAATCCATAATTTCTTTTGGCCTTCATCCATGAATGGAAAAAAAATAAATGGGGCCAACTGTACTAAAGTCCAGAAGTCTTTCCCAACAAAACTTTTCCAGTGGGTAATCATGTATTTGCCTTGAATTGGTGGGATATTTAGGCCTTCCAAGTTAAATGAGTTGAAAAGAGCCTCCATCTTTGCAACGTTTTTCTGTTTTTCCATGAAGTCCCTGACCAAATATTTGACAATTCCAAGTGAGAAAACATGGAGAATTTCAACAGGTGTGTCTTTGCATCCATCAAACTCTAAGAGATGTGTAAATACATTGCCAAGTCGGTGAGGTTCAGCTTGTTCAATGGCCTCTATTCTTTGCCGGTCATGAGGATTGTTGCGCCTCAATTCAATCAGTTTATCTTGAATTTTGTCAACCAATCCAAACTCAATCATGTGTTTGTCATATTCTGCCTTGGATTTTGTTGTGAGTACATTCCATGCCTCATTTGTCTTCTGAACAGTTTGATACCACCTGCGTGGAGGTGGTAAGCTTTTTATCCCAAAGAATCGATAAATTTAATCCATACTACTCCTTTCTTTAACTTCATCAACGCTCAAATGGCACATTCGGCATGGATTCTTGCAATTACCAGGAATTGGGGTATTTGTTACCTCGGCTGCCATGGGAGAGTCACCCAGATAGCAGAGAACCATACTCATGACCAAAACTTCATCATTGAGAGTTGCATCATATGCAAATATACCTTGAGTGGTCAAAGAGCTAATATATATATGTCAGTGAAATCCGTCTTAATCTCCTAATTCACTTTAGACTGGACCTACTTCATCTCTTGGACAATTGAATCTCCCAATTCCAGTGGCCCTGCTACATTAGATGTAGAAACAAAATGGCAATTATACTCCATGTTGCTATGTGAGGGGGGTAGACCACTAAAAGTGAAATAATATGAGACATGTTTATTCCATCTCTTGGATTGGTTTCCTGATGTATCATCAGAGTATAGGGTAATAGGCACATGACGGATCACCTTTCCTTTGGCTTTTTTCCTCCAAGGGTTGGGTACAGGGATGGGAAAATGTTGGCCCAATTCATTCACTTCAATAATTTGATGGCCAATTTTATCAATGAATCTCTTTTGTCCAATACTTGGCATTTCATAATAAGTCAGGTCAAATTGGTCCACAGGTATAGTCTGAAGCTCAGGTTAATTGTATCTTATATGACTGGGTATCATGATTGCCAGATTGGGCTGGCCATTATGACAATCTGTGTTGGGGTAATCATTCAACTTTGGTATAATACATTTGGCCTGTAAAGTATTTTCCACCTTGAAGAAGAAAATTGGTACAACAATGTTCTTTCCAGGGCCTTTTAGTGTGATGGGTTCAAAGATGTAATAGTGCTTATGTCCAGTTTCAACCATTTGTACTCTTCCATTGCGGGATAAACATTCACGCCATTTTTGACTTTGATATAGGGAATGTATATTCTTCCCAAATGTCTCATGGGGATAGAACTCTAGATGTTCACTGAATAAGGATTCCCCAGCTCCTGAAACCACCACCAAGTAAATTTTCATCAATTACCATGCCAGATGTGTTGATTAGACAAAGTGATGGTACTATGTACTCACATGACTGATGATATCCTTCAAGCTAAGGGAATAACACTTGTTATTCAAGACTGATATATTTTCAATAATATTTATGTTCAGCATCTTGCGGATTTTCTCCCTTCTCCTCCTGATTGTTTCCCAGTGTGGAATAATCACATGACAAAGCTGAAGTATCAAGCGTATCTGGTGATACATGGACCGTGACATTATATGATGCAAGTGACCCAGTATCAGGGCTGCAATGAGATACTATAAATGAACAAGAGTAAGAGAAATGCAACAGAATCTCAATCTCCAAATCAAAATTATATGAGGAATAGGTGTAGATAAAACACATACCATTTTTTCAGGAAATGGATACCATATCCCACTTGGCTCCAAATCTTCATCATTTTCAGGTAAAATATTATCTCCAGGTAAATTAAAGCTGTCAGCACCCAGGTCTTGAATCAAAGATGATAAGGGATCATCTATCAGCCAATAATTCCAGTTCAACTCCCTTTCTGGACCATCATATGAACTATCCTCTGATCCACCAAAGCCAAAACCAGATGTGTCATTCAAGTCCAATGGGGGGGAAGAGTCTTGGTGAGTATCATCTAAATCATTTTGAAAGTTCCAAGTCACATTTGGTATAACCACATCATTTTCACGCTCTGTGATGCCAAGGACTGATATCCTTCTAGCTACACAAGGTGCAAGGCAAAAAATATGGGCAAAAAAGGGGTTTTTGATCTTTTATATTAATATTTAAAAGATCAAAGATTTATGGAGGGGCCAGCAAGCTGGGGTGTTTAGTTCCCTCTAAAGGTGTTCGTGCTAAAAGCAAGAACTGAACCTTTAAAACTGGGGCCTGCAAGCAGGGGTGTTTAGTCCCAGTGAAATAGTGGCTAAGAAAGGGCCACAACTCCTAGTAGGAAAAGACTTACTGTAGTAGGCTTTGAGGGAAGGAGGTGGGGGGCTTTCTTATGGTAAACTGAGCAGCTGGAAGCGGTTGGAAAGGTGGGCTGGAAGGCTGGACAGAGTTGGGGTTGAGGACAAGAGGCTTTGAAGTCTTGAAGACTGATTTACTGGGCAGGACACTAGTATGATGGACTGGTGGAATGCTGGGTGTAAATATGATAAAGCTGGGGAATCAAAATAAAGGGGGAAGAAAGGGCCTCTTAAATGCCTTTCTGGAGCCCTGATGGCGAAACAGCAAGTGTTATTTTGGCTATGGGAATACTACAAGGAAGGAGTTATCCCCAGTAGAAATAAATGATGTAATTTATCAAATTATTACATGTACAGGCTGTCAATAATTAATACAGTCTTTCAGTCATCTGTAGACATCATCTGAGGGCGCTTCAAGAGCTCTTAGTTTGATGTACAACATGTATTGATCACTTGATCAATAGAATAAAAAATAAATAATCAAATTATAGTACAGAATCTTATTCTGTTTAATTTGGTTATTTCATATGTAAGGTTCTGTACCATGAGAGTTCTTGTCATACTTGAATGGAGGGCGCTTTTACAGCTCTCCATTCAATTATTTGACAAGCAAACATCATGGGAAAAGTGTCAACATTTATTTTCCCGTGATTAAATAAGCTTGTCATTTATTTTACTTGTACAAGTTCTTTTTAGACTTATTTGAAGTATTCTTATGTTTCCTTTATCCCCTGTTTCGTGTCTTTCATGTTTTATGATATTATTCAACTTATACTGTATGTATTTGCATAGGTTAATAATAATACAAAGACTATAAAACAGCGTGATATTTATGTCAAATATTATTTAATATTTTATTTATGTGTTTAAGGATAATTACATAGTTTATTTAAGTAATTATCCCGTATTTTGAGAACTTCTACTTATTAGAATACTCTCATATTACATATGTTTATACCTAGTAAGTATTTTAGCGCTTAGTAGAGTATTCTTTAAGTTAATTTTATTATTAGAAGGAGTAAGTTTTCTAGGGTACTTTAGCTGAGGTACCCTAGGTTATTTTACTTGCTCTTTCAGAATATAAAATAATATTCTCAATTATCTCAAAGGTTAATGAGTTATTATTTATTTATTATTAATTAATTTATTATATTTGTTTCTAGCATTATTACTACTTAATAATGTTTCTATTTTAAAACATTTTATCTTTTTCTTATGTTTATTTATGTTTCATTATTACTTGTGTAATAATGTCTCTTTCATATGTATTTATTAATTAATTATTACTTTATTTATTGTTCTAGTCAGGTTGTCTCTGAACTAGTAGCAAGCTGACAATCATCTACTCCAATGAGGGAAAGCCTGCTGTTGTCCAATAGTGAGCCACCCCCCTCCAGCCCACCATATAAGGAAAGCCTGCTTGTTGTCATTGGTGAACCTCCACTTGTATCATGAGGATAAGCCCCTGCTGTATCTTCAGCCTTCTTTTGATCATTAATGGAAGCTGATTCCATCTCTTTGTGACTTGGTGTCTGCAGGTGTCGGTGAACATACCTCAAGTCCATTAATTTTCCACCACAAGAAACACACATAAATCTTTCATGCCCATTAGGCTGCAACACAGATTGAAATCCTGAAAGGAAAAAAAAAAATGATATTAGTCATGGTAAATATGTAAAATCAAAGTCTTCCACTGACCCTTGATCTTCATAGTGACAAGATATTTTGAGTGATAACTATTTCAAAGAGAATGATTGTTTATAGTGCAGAAAAAAGTAAATGGAAATCAGTGCTTGGTTAAAGAAGGGAATGGAGTGTCACTTGGTCTTGATTTAGCCCCCACTTATGGCCCCAAAATACAAATAAAATCAAATGGGAAAATACCAGTTTATGCTATTAGTTTCACACCAAGAGGTTTTATAAACATAAAAATATTATACATGTTTTAGAATCCAGGCCTGCTTTCACACCAAGGCACTGCTTGCCAAATTACACTTAAATAAAAGAAAAGAAAAAGATCAAGAAAAAAGATCAAAAGAAAAAAAAAGAAAAAGAAAAAAAAAAGAGAAAAAGAAAAAAGAAAAAAAATATAAAAAAAAAGAAAAAAAAATAGAAAAAAAAAAGAAAAAAAAAGAAAAAAAAAAGAGAAAAAAAGAAAAAAAAAGAAAAAAAAAAGAAAAAAAAAAGAAAAAAAAAAGAAAAAAAAAGAAAAAAAAAGAAAAAAAAAGAAAAAAAGAAAAAAAAAAGAAAAAAAAAAGAAAAAAAAGAAAAAAAAAAGAAAAAAAAAGAAAAAAAAAAGAAAAAAAAAGAAAAAAAAGAAAAAAAAAAGAAAAAAAAAAAGAAAAAAAAAAGAAAAAAAAAGAAAAAAAAAGAAAAAAAAAAAGAAAAAAAAAGAAAAAAAAAGAAAAAAAGAAAAAAAAGAAAAAAAAAAAAAAAAGAAAAAAAAGAAAAAAAAAAGAAAAAAAAAGAAAAAAAAAAGAAAAAAAAAAGAAAAAAAAAGAAAAAAAAAGAAAAAAAAAGAAAAAAAAAGAAAAAAAAAAGAAAAAAAAAAAGAAAAAAAAAGAAAAAAAAAGAAAAAAAAAAAAAAAAAAAAGAGAAAAAAGAGAAAAAAAGAAAAAAAAAAGAAAAAATAAAAAAAAGAAAATAAGAAAAATAAAAGAAAATAAAAGAAAAATAAAGAAAAATAAAAGAAAAATAAAAGAAAAATAAAGAAAATAAAGAAATAAAAGAAAAATAAAATAAAAAAGAAAAAAAAAAAAACGAAAAAAAAAAAAAAAAAGAAAAAAAAAGAAAAAAAGTGTACTGCTTGTATTACAGGTTCCATGGACAAGGTTAAGTAACCTGTACTGGTTTCAGATTGCTGATGCCTTGTTTGTATGTCCATTTCACACAATGTGGCATGTTTCACTCCTGTGTGGCAGGTTTCACTTGTGTGCTGAAATGTTACAGTATGGCACACATGTGACAGTGCCCCACAGCCCTCAGCCCGCGACCCGGAGATATCAAAGATATCCCAAGTCCACCATCTCCATCTTCCTCCAACAACCGGTCAACGACTTCCGCCCCCTCCTCCCATCCATCGATGATCCCCACCCTCGCAAGCAACACCGCCTATTGACCCTCAAATTGCCGACAAAACAATCATCAACGAAGCTGCATATCACCCCTCAACGACGAAACATCCCCCCGACCGGTCGGTCCCAAATTGTGGGAGTAATTTTTTCTTTCTTTATTGGTTTTCTGTTTGATCAAAAATTACTAACGCCCAAACCTAACAGGCAGGACCATGTCGCAGGCATACCCACCGGCCCCGGTGCAAACCGCCCTTCTCACATCCCTACCACCGGTGTACCCCCTCCGAACGCTGCTGCACAGCATTCAAACCCATGCGCCACCAACGCCTACCCATCGACAAGACACCCCAGCCAGGGGCCACTCGCCGGTCGGCGACTCCTAGCATTACAGCCAAGTCTAGCTGACCAGCCCGCAGAGCCCCCCAGCAAGAGCTGGGAGGATATAGTTTCTCAGCACCCGATTCGTCATGCGGATGATTTCAAGAGGTTGACATCATCTGGACCGACCACTGGACCGGATCGAGGTGAGTTCATAACCCCCCACCCACCTTGCCACCGGGAGAGCCAAAGTGGCCCAATTCAA